>JAYJMB010019984.1:0-42241 GCA_036873735.1 Pouteria campechiana
TCTTTCATAAACATCATCACCATTTAAAAGTAGATTAAGCACTTACCTTAATCTTCAAATTCCTTTGGTGGGTCCCAACTATAGTAACAATTCTTCAATTTTTGCTAGCTTTCAATCCTTAATCCAAGAGGAAAATGGATATTATTAGTTGCCCTTCCCACCAATTAGAGGTTGCTTCCATTCTATTGATCAAAACCCACCAAAACATAGCATTTGGGAAAGAGGGGAGGGAGTTTTTTTTTTTGTGAATAGGGGTATGGGCAAGGCTTACACAAGAAGGAGATGGGTATAGCCGATATTTATTTTAATTTTTTTATTGGTAGTCCATGCTCACACTTAATTCTATACACGTGCATCCAATCTTTGATTTTTAAAATCTTAACTAGTCCTCATATTTGGCACATATAAATTATTTATTTAATAAATCACATGTCCAAATTAATTATCCATCCATTAAATATAATCTTTGCATAATTTTATTATTTATTTCTCAATTAAATTTGATTTCAGCTAAAATTTGCCAAAAATTACCGACAACTTGATTTTTCAGTTATCTAGATGCAATTTTTGATTTTTCTTCACCTATGAATCATTGATTACTATGTGTCCTCATTATCCTCACATTAATATGTATTTTTAATCTATTTTTTCTATTTTCTATAATAAAATTCAATATTTTTCCTAATTTACACCTTCAGCCTTCCACTACCTTAAATTTATTTACTTTTTCACTTAAATTATTTATTTAACACACTTTGATACATTTTCAACCTCATTATCATGTTTATATTAATAATCCACTTAATTTCATAACTTTTTCATAATAATTTTCTCAAAATTTTAATTATACAACCTATTGACCCGACAAAAATTACCGAAACTTTACAATAGCAAAACTTTGTATTTTTGAAATTTTTCAGGGCCTTACAAAGATGAACTTCTTCTACCATTGGGTGATTGAGTGATTGTGGATCACTTCAAGCGGCATCTCTCACTTATTAATATAGTCAGCTGTCTTTTTGTCGAAATGCTAGTCCCAATTAATAAGGGATTTCCTGATTTCTTCTTTTCTTTTGGAAAGGAAGCATAGTAGAAATATATCTTACAAAGAGACTCATTCTTTGGCACCTTGAACTGTAAGAGTCTGGAACCAATTCTTCTTTACCTATGGGGGAAGCAAATTTTCAAAGCTTTGGTACATTTTCCCAAGATTGGATGTTTCCCACAACATTCATCAACATAACGAATGAGGTGCGTGACTAACAAAAACATTAAATAAGGTGAATCCTTGGTGTTGGTGTTCTCTTTAGCGACCACGCTTCCTACAGAAGCATTTTCGCTTCTTATTAGGTTGGCTTGTGGAGGCCTTGCCTTCCTTGATGTAGTAATAAGAGGCCATAATTGGGTATTCAAATAGATCATTTTCATTAGGTCTTGGGTCACTCCTAGCTCCTAGATCTGGCAAGTTGTCCCATAGTGTGGGCTATACTTTGTCTGCAGCTGACAAGAGTGATGATGATGATGATCCCCAAGCTCTGGGAACCCTTGATCAAGATGGGTTCTTCTTTTGTTTTTTCCCATCATTTTCTTATAGAAGGATTTGAGCCTCTCAGGCTAGAGGTAATCCCCACCGATGTATAGATGGAACCATGATGTCTAGTAGTGTATTCGTTTAGGGTATGGGAATAAGTCTTGTAGATGATCCTCCTCCTTTCTTTGCTTTGCATATTTGATCTAACGGTTTTATCCCTTATATCTCATTAACAGGACTCTAGGATGTCTTTTGAACAAACAAGATCTTAACTTTCATTATTGACTATGACTTTCCTTTGCACCTCTTGTCCAGAGATTTTAGAGAATTAGCAATCGAATTCTTATTCCATTATTACTAGATTAGGAATTTCTTTCACTAATATATTGTTAGATGTTTCTTATGCATCCTTTTTCGGTGTAATGATTTCACTCTATATGCAATGGTTAATAATTCTCCTTGCCACCTTGCATTTGATTGTTGAGTGATTAATACCTTGATGGTAATGGCAGTATAAAATATGATTTATTTTATCTAATTTAGTTGAGAATAAGGATTCTGGTAGCTTTATATTGCCTAATTGGATGAGCCTCAATAAAATTGGCACCACCTCCTCATCAAAATATTGGTATTTTGGCTCTAGGATCTTTCTTTTCTTTTGTTGTCTATTACTACTACTAGTTTTGGTTTTAGTGGTATTGACAAAAAAGCTTGATTTGCCTTTTTCTAGTTCTTTCTTCTTTGGTTTGAAGGAGTTCTTTTTTTGCTTGTTATCTCTGACTTTACTCTTTCAATGAGGGAGAGGAGGCATTTTTTTTGACTTCCCTCATTAGCTAGTGCCTTTAAGGTGGTTATCTACTCGTTCATTAAAACTGTAAGGTCGACTTTGATGTCATTCTGGCATAAGTAAACTCTTTGTTCTTCAGTTAGGGTAGCTTTACATTTGCTGGCTTCCCTTTGCCAGTGGAAAATGAATTCCTCTACTAGTTCATCCTCCCATTACTTCATGAGTGAGAGGTCTGCCAATGTGACATCCTTCTTAGTTAGAAAGAACTTAGCCAAAAATTGGTTTTACATGTCATTCCAAGTCGTAACTGACCCTACCCGTAGCGTTAAGTAACATTGGAATGCAAGCCCTTTGAGAGAGTAGCTGAACAATCTTAAACAAAGGTTGTGATAGACGGTGTAATTTTTCATCTTAAGATTGAAAAGGGTAAGATGGTGCTAAGGATAATCGGTCCAATCAAATGTATGGAAATATATCATTTGGAAGCCTGATGAGAATGGTTCATTCTCAATCTCTAGTGGATAAGGCCTGTGATATATGTTCAGTACTTGAGAAGGCAAGTTTATCTACCTTTGAGTCATCCAATCATTCATCATTACATTGAATTAAGCCATTGGATCCAAGTTCACTTGATATAGTTGTGCATGCACATTTGCGCAGAATTGTTGCTTTTGAATGTTCGGACCAAATCGCTGTGCATGGATATTTATATTACGCGATTGCCTAGGTGAAGCAACCAAGGAAAGGAGTGAGCCTTCTGCTCTAATAGGGTCCTCTCTTGGCGGATTGAAAATAAATGGTTGCACTAGCATTGCCATTCCCATAGATGGAAACAAAATTCATCTTTTTACTATTAACAATGGCATGCGAAAGCAAGACACTTGTTATTTTATTATATCTTCTTCCTTGAGAGGGCATCTTCTTCCCCTGGGCTAAACTCTACCGAAGCGTTCTTTTTCTTCAGGACAGACTTTGCTTAGGTGTTTTCCTCTTCTTCTATAGACAAACTTTCTTCTTTCTCTCTTTGGAGTTTCTCCTTCCACAACCATGAAGGAACTTGGAGCTCATCTTTCTTATCTTCATTCATTTCGAGGCAAGTGCCTCGCTACTCTTAGATAGCCATCATAGCCATTTGATTGAGCCTTGAAGAAATCTTACCTTGGTGCATAACAATTTCTTTTGCTTATGATATGGTGGATTTATCATTCCAAGGATGGCAACCATTTGAGCTCTGTGGGAGCTTGAATGAGTAACATTGAACTATCTTGAAATCCATCTCTTTGGGTTTCATATTTCTTAGAAAATGATAAAAAAAAATGAACTCCATTAATAGGTTCTATGTCAAACATTGAGTAAAATAAGTTTTCATTAGTGATAGGCCTCTTGACTTGAGTAAAATGGGGGAAAATGACCATTTTTGGGTGAGTTCTCTAAATTTATTATTCTCTTGATCATGAGACTAGATTGCTCATACAAGGGAACCCATTGGCAGAGTTGAAACATAAGGAGGCCCTACATGGATCTGGGGCCATGGATCATGGAGATGATGACATAGACCCCACTTGTCACTTTAAATTGTCAAGACAGAGAAATCAAGGATAATCACTAATGATAATTGTGATTAGGCTTAATCTCAACAAATTAAGTTTAATCTGCACCACTCAAGTTGTTTAACCCCTCCAACGCACACAAGTTCATTACTTATGACTTGGATCTACGATCTCTCATAGGTTAAATGACAGAGATCGCCCGCTTGGTTTTCCACGACATATTGAAAAACACCACTCATCCAATCACCCAATAGTCACCAAGTCAAACCTTAGCAAAATCACTTCAAATAAGCTAAATCTAGTCAACTTGACCCATTCTTCCTAAGCTTCTCATCGGCAATTTAAGAAAGTTAAGTTAAACCTAGTCGACCTGGCCCACTCTTCCTAAGCTTCTCATGGGCAATTTGAGAGAGCCGAATACCTGTTTTTTTTTTTTTTTGATTTCTTTTAGGTCTAAACACAATAGAGGTCATCTGGTCTTGAGTTCTTCGGGGATATACCAATTGGGTTACAAATCACCTATTTTTTTGATCTTTTTCGGGTCTAAATACAATAGAGATTACTCAATCTTGAGTCCTTTCGGGATATATCAATTTTGTCACAAACCACCTATTGTCTCTATAGTTTTTTATAGTTTAAATAACATAATCACCTAGTATTGATTCCATCCGGAACAAATTAATTGGATAAAGAATACTCATTCTTTAGGTTAATCTAGAGTCTAGTAATCCAGTATAGAATCATGTTATTTTCTTTGCCCATTGGCTTGAGACGATCTACTAACTTTCAAGCCATCACAATGTGCTTGGCAACTCCAACGACACACATTCATTTAAAAAGAGAGTGTGTTTTATTTTTAGGAGTCTCTAAATGCATTATACTTTTCCTTTTAAGCAAATATTTTTATTTATTATGGAGATGCAATTAGGATTACTTGTAATATGAGATGTAAATATGCAATTTTTTAATATGTACATACAAGTGTAATTAAGTGAGGATATTAATAAAATAAAAATCATTTGATTCATTCTAATATTACAAATCTTATTCCTCTTTTTATCTTGTTACAAAGGAAAAATTAGATTCATATTAAATTTAATAGTGACAGACCACTCTCATATCCACGAAACATCCCTCTCGGTAAATACATTTCATGTGGTAACCTACCGGCCACAATCTGTTCTGTTGACAGGGGAGTCCATGTTTTTTTCTAAGCATTTTTAACGATAATGGAACGCCAGGGCAATCCTGGATCAGTTACGTTGGGGTGAATTAGAAATTATTTTTATAATAATAGTTAAAATTATAAACTTAATAATTATAAGATTGCAATGGTAGAATAAAAACTTTGTGAGGGTTCCGTTTGCAATCCATTAACCTCCTTTGGCAATCATTCCAAATGGCCGGGATTCCGGGCCGCTGAATTCATTGGCTGATTGTTTTCATTATTTTGGATGAAAAAAAACAGAAAAGCTCGCGGCTTACTTGCCCGCCTTGAGATGCAAGATCGAACAAATGATGTGCGTGATCTTCTTAGCGCGCCTTGTACAAAACCGACAGGCGTCTTTCGTTTTTAATTCCCACCCTTTGTCTCTCAGCGCCCGGTATTTTTGTATTCCCAAAATACCCTTCTTCTCCTCCTTTTTTGCTTCTCCCCGCCTCTGAAAAACCCTTCTCTCCCTCCTCTTCCCCAAACCAAAATCCTCCCTTTCTTGGTTTCTCTGTCTCTGCCATGGAGCAGCAGCAAACCGCCATCTCCCAGAGAAAGGGGCAGAAGCGGAAGCTGGAGGAGGAAGCGGTTGCGGCGGCTGTAGATGACGACGACGACGAAGAAGAAGATCGCGAGATCTCTGAAATCTCTCCTGATGCGCACCTCGCCCTTGCTTGCGAGGTTAGGGCGCAGGTTGATATTCTCAACACCACCTTTTCTTGGAAGGAGTGCGATCGATCGGCGGCCAAACGAGCCACGCATGTCCTCGCTGAGCTCGCCAAGAACGGTATTCCTCATCCGCCACTCATTTTTCTCTTGATGTCTGCATTTATGCTTGTTTTTGAGTGATCCGGGTAGTTAATTGGGTTTGTGGCGCTACGACCGTGCGTCCGGTGGATAACTGTCTGTCTGGGTCACAGAAAAGGACGGTTAGGACGGCAATTACCCAAAAGGTCTGTATTTGAACTGAGTGAGTTGCTCTTGTGTTCAATCTCCTAGTCAGTCCAGCCATCTTTCGTGTCGCATGCTGAAAATCGGGCGTCCTTCTTGCTGGGTGGGTCATATGAGTGGAAATTTTAGTAAGAAGACGATCCGAGGTCGGCATGTAAGCTTCATGAGTTACTCTCGCGTGATTAGCAGTCTGGTTGGTATCTGGGCATTGGCGCATCAGCCTGATGGATGGACTTTATCACTTACATCTGGTTGATGTTCAGTGCTCTGATCTTGTGTTTTTTTTTTTTTTCAAAATTTTAATTCCAGAGGACGTTGTGAATGTCATTGTGGATGGCGGGGCAGTTCCAGCACTGGTGAAGCACCTGCAAGCGCCACCACTGCCTAACGGTGGGCAGAGGCCTTTCGAGCATGAGGTTGAGAAGGGGAGTGCTTTTGCTTTGGGGCTTCTTGCAGTGAAGGTATTTCAGCACCTACCGGACTTATCATTCATCCTATATAAAAGAAAAAAGAAAAAGAAAAAAAGGATTGAATTATTTTTCTTCTTTTTGAAACATGGTGGTACCTCCATGCTCTTCCTGCAAAAGGGCAATTCAAATGTATGAGTGGCTCTTGTTTCCATTTGTTCAGTTTCTTTTGCGTGTGTGTGTTTGTGTGTCTACATATATATATATATACATTAAATTTTGTGCAGATGCTCTTTGCTTTACATGGTTTAGGGTCTAGAAAGTAGAAACAGTCAGTAGTTTGTACCTTTAGCTTTTAGGTTGGATCCTTTATTTTGTAGTGTTTCTGTGGGGAATTATGTTCTTCTTCTGTTGATTTATGACCAGTAGTGTGTGTGGGGGATCAGGAATTTCCCATTCAAGTCATTTTCGTTATTTTCTCAGGTGATTATGTTCTGATGCTGGTTTTCTATGGGAATGCAACTTGTTTTTTCCCCGTACTAGGGTCAGGCTGATTTCTGAATCAATGAGTTGCTAAGGGCTCACCACAAATTATATAGAATCAAGTAATCCCAATGCACATATTATCTTTTTGTATCCTAAATCATTTCTTTTATGTTATTATAATTTTCTAAAGATATAAAATAATTTATCCAAGGTTCCCATAACTTCCAAAAATATAAAACTTAGCCCAAACGTGCAGCCAAACTAGATTCACTAAATGTCTCAAATATGCATGTTTTGGGTCCTGTGGTGTATTGTAGCCTATATCATCAGGCAGTCATTGTAATGGAAACCTCTTTTCACTCTGGAACATTTTTGCAAGTTAAGAGTTGCAAGCAATCCTGCAAGTTTGACTTGTGTATTATATGCATTTAACATTTCTCTTGGCTAGGGAACATGACTTTAAATCTGGCTGTTTATTGACAAGATGAAAAGAAGAAACATATCTGTGATCAACTTTACTCTATGATAAAGTTGTGCAGTGATATCACCTATCTTGAAAGTCAATCTACTCTTTTAGGCGAGTCAGAATTCACTAACTAGGGAGTTAGATGAACTGCTTTGATCACTGAACTGTGAGTTCATTGTACTGATTGTAAGAGCTTGAGTTGAACACCCCTTCCAGTACCATCATTGCTCATCCTGACTCCCAACTAATTGGAATAAGCCGTGTGAGTCTTGTTATGCCAGTCAGAGACTATAGCCTCAGTTGAACATAAGTTCTTAATTCCTTTTTATGATCTCCAACCTTATCTTTTTGGTCATTCTCCTTGCACCTTGGTTTATCAAGGTCTAATAGTTTCTTGGCATTCTAGATCCGCTACTATAGCGGATCTATAGTAATCTCCTACTGCGGCTGTACTGACCCACACCAATTGCAGAAATGTGGCTGCCAACATGGATTTTGCTTGATCCAAATCTAGGATGTGCACTTAGATTTGCTTTCTTCCCAGATCTTCAGCATAAGTGGTTCCTCACATTTAAAGTTTCTTAATAGAATCCCAGAAGAAGTAGGTGGAGAAGTTTTCTAGGACCATCCTCTGGACTCATGCCCGAAACTTCAAATCTCTTGCTGACTTGCTAGGTTTACCAAACAAATGAAAGAAGCTCAACAATGAATTGGAGGATGGTAGGCATTCTTGTTTGTTTTGACCACAACATGTCAGTTAATTATGCCAAAAACCTCTTTCTTGGAACTGGTTTATCAAATATCCTTTGTTCCCCAAGACATGTACTCTAGGAAAGGCAGTTGAATTGTATGAAAATGCAAAAGGTGCTTTTGTTCTGAGCTACCAAATTGATGATCCATTTTGGGAAATTTCCATAATGACCACCAGTTTTTTCTGACATTCTAAAACAACCAGAGTTTTTTTTTTTTTTTGAATATTCTAAAATGTCCAGAAACTTTTCTTTAAGTATTCAAGAAGAACAAAACAGTAACTATCTGTTAAATCCAAGCTATGGCCATTGAAAAAAATACTGTTTTCCCCCTGATTACTATCAATTTCTTTTGTTCCATTCATCTCATTTGAAATAGCTTGGCCTGAGCTCCCATTACAGTTGAAAATATGGCTCCAATCCACTTCTATTTCAAATTCCGTTCCCCACATAAAAACTTGTTCCATTTAAAATCCCTAGCCCATATCACATTGAAAAGTAATCCAATTCACAATCCAAACATGGCTTTCTATGGATCTGGTCAATTTTGAACTAAATTGAGCTATTCAGCTGCATTAAGAACTCTAGAGCTTTGAGTACGTAAAGCAATTAATGTATAAGGAAGAAGAGTGGCAGTCTCATTCAACTGCCAATTTCGCAAATTGATCTCCCAAACACCCAATTCTCTGTTGTTACTAGACTCTATGACAATAAAGGGCCAATGCATCTTTACAAACTGATTACCTTTTCTAGCTCCTTTTCGGATTTTCTGTCTGAATTGACGTGGGATGATCAAGGCAATCACACGTAGAGGTTCACTCTCATGATATATAATGAATATTCTAGAGATACATAGAATCATTCAGAAATGTGCCGAGCTAGCTAGGTTGGTCTAAAGCTAATATAATTGTGCAGTAGAATATGGACTAATGTAACAGTGTGTGGAATACTCTAGAAATGTAGACAATTGTAGAAAATTCTTGAAAGGTTTTAGAATAACCTTGGTCATCTGAGTTTGGCCATATGGCGAGATTTGGGCATGACATGTGTCCCTTCTAGACCCTCTCGTAGGCAATATAGGGGGAAGACTCTTATTTGCTCCTTACCTTGGAAAATTTTAATTTCTCTTTGGTTTCATGGTAGAAAGTTCTTTTTTCCTTCATTAGTTTTCTAGTGCTCTCTCTCTCTCTCTCTCTCTCTCTCTCTCTCGCACGTGTGCTGACTTGCTTCCATGGAGGTGAAGCGAGTGCCGCAGAGTTTAGTGCTTGAGGAAGCTCTAGGTTCATGATAGAATGCTTTAAAAGTGATAGTGGCAGCATAGCTGGGAAGTTGAGATGTTCATATGAACTATCAGAACTTCATATGATAATCAATGTCAAGAACACTCAAGTGCCAAATGGAATGAATTCAAGATTATAGGTGCCATGGATGCTGGTTCTCTGCTACCAATTTGCCATTTCTAGCTAAAATACTTGTGAGTTCTACATGTGGAAGAGAAGGCATGAAGTGGCTCATAACCTATTAAATAACAGAAGCTTTGGAAAATTGCAGTTCCTTGATAATATTTTTTGGATTTTAATTGTGGGATGGGTTAGGGATTTAAATGAAATATGGAATAGGCTTCTGTGGTAGACTGGATTTGGAATGGAATGGGCTGGGGATAGATTGTCAGTGATAGAGGGAACTTGAGTATGGTGACTTTAAATGAGATGAATGAGAGAAGAAATTGATAGTCATCAGCTCCAAAGGACCTTTTTCCCCAACAGCTGTAGCCTAGATTTAATAGATAATTATGATTTGGTCATTTTGGGACATTTAAACAACTTCTTGGTTGTTTTGGAAAATCTCAAAAAGCTGTCATTGTTCTAGAATTATCAGGGAATATTGATGGTCATTTTGAAAATTCCTATTCCATTTGTAGACTTAAGTTGGCTCAATCTTGCTCCAATTCAAGGGTTTTATCAAATTCAAACAAAGGAATTTCATTGTCCCTAATCAATGCAATATACCTAAATTGTTCCTCCAGGGATGATGATGTTGTTCTCAAAGGAAATGCATTCAGTGGAAACCAACCCCTAGTGTCGGGGAAGCAACAATAAAGGAGGTGCCTTGCATTCACCTGTCCTCCCAAAGCCAGTTATTCCATTCTTTGATCTTTGCACTGGCAGCATTTTTCATATCTGCAATTGTGCACAACTCTTTGTTTCTTTCACTCTTGCTGTCAACTATCTGCAACGATGTGTTTCCATTGGATTTTTCTCTTGGAGTACTCCTCCACCATTTGCATATTAGGCTCATTACCTTTATTTGAACTGATCCTCTTCCATGATAATTGAACTGTGTCTGCTTGCAAAGTAACATGATAGGTGCAGCATTCCATCAACCAGGTTCCATCTGAAGTCGGTTCACACTGGCTTACATTATTTATTAGATGTCCTTTAATCTCATTAATGCTAATTGCCAGCCATTGTCCAGCTAAACAGTTAGTTACACTGATTATCTAACAGTTTATCAAACAGGTTAACCAAGTGTTATCAGAGTGAGCGACGGTTGTTACCATCCAATTTGCCTCTGTTGAAAAGGGGAAGAAGATAGGATGTAAAGTTAGGGAAGAATTTGTACTAAGAGGAGCTTTCCTGGCCTGAATCTGGAATCCAATCTTTAATTCTCATTTAAATTCCAATAAATGGCCCTTGTGTGGTTATAGAAAATGTGACTATAAATTAATTATGTGCCTGTGCTAAGAGTATCAATATCCATCTATCTTCATGAATGTATTGTCGGGGCTGCATTTGGAAGTATGTGTAGTTCTAGTTTGACATTTATGGTTTCAAAATTTAAGATTATGTAATAATTATTATGATCAAGGGAAAGAAAAATAGAGGAATAAGCATAGTTTGGGTTGGCTGTAGCATGGTCACAAGTGTTTAATGGTTAGCAAATGTCAAAATACACATGTTTAAGGTGATCTAATAAGGAAACTGCAATTTTAAAAGCCATATAACAGTGGTCCAACCTGAAATTCTCTTGGCTATGATTGAAAATTGATGGGCTCAAAATGATCAAGAATTAAGGTCAGTAACCATGTCTCTGTTTTAAAATACATGATTGATTAAGCCCCCCAAGAAATTAGTCTGTTTGAGTCTAAGGAATGCTTAAATGGCTAAGATCATTTGAACAGTTTAAAGAGGACCATTATGGATGTGATGGCAATGGAGAAGAAAGAAAGTGTATTTTCCTCTCAAGTGGGAAAAAAATTAATTTCTTGTTTTTTAGAGTGGAGATTGAGAAGGGACATTTTCCTGGTCACATAAACGGATACTGTTAGATATTTGAAAATGGAAAATGGAACGTTGACAATCCAATCTATTGTGCATGCAGCTCCTGCTTTTCAGTTTAAAGGGATCCAAATGCGAAATGTGTAAATCTTTTCTCTTTTGTTGTTTTTTCTTTTCCTTTCTCCTTTTTTTTTTTTTTTGTGTAAGGGGCTGGCAGGTTCCATTGGAAAGGATTCCAAAGGAAAATTCCATTTTCAAAGAGCTGATTTGACATTTACCTACCATAACAACATACTTTTTCTCGTCATTACATTTATTTTTAATCATTACGTCATTTCCTTTTTAATTTTATTAGTTTTAGACATCATCCCCTATATTGCTGACACTACTTTCAGTCCTTTCCAATACCTTTTCAACCAATCACAACCCCTAAATTCCCTTTAGTCTCATGACCTTATTTTTAAATGTTCCCAAATTGTCTTTCATTCTGTGGCAACCTGTTTTAGGATCTTTGATGAATATTAACATATTCACAAGTGCTACTTGGTTTTTGATTTGACGCTTCTTAGGAATTGAATATGCTATTATAAACCAGAGCATATGGATTTAGTCTTTCTGCAAATTTTCTCATCAGCCTATCATCCTTTTTAGTGAACATAACCTTAATCTAATAAGAGCTTCTGCTGTTTAACAGCCGGAGCACCAACAACTCATAGTGGATGCTGGTGCCCTGTTGCATCTTGTGAGTTTATTAAAAAGGCACAGGGATGCTTGTAGCTCTCGTGCTGTCAATAGTGTTATTCGTAGAGCAGCAGATGCAATTACTAACCTTGCACATGAGAACAGCAGTATCAAGACACGTGTCAGGTTTGCTTGCACTTCTTCTCCTTTCCAAGTTTAAATGTTTACCAAAATTTCCTGTTTGTGATATTCTTTCTTATATTTTCAGGATTGAAGGGGGTATTCCACCTCTTGTTGAGTTGCTTGAGTTCACTGATACAAAAGTACAACGGGCAGCAGCAGGGGCCCTGAGAACTTTAGCATTTAAAAATGATGAAAATAAAAATCAGGTTGATGGTTCACTGTTGCAAATGTGGAATTCTGTAAATTCAATTTCCTTTGGCACTATTGATGCTATATAGCTGGTCAATTTACAGATAGTGGAATGCAATGCTCTTCCTACATTGATCTTGATGCTTCGGTCGGAGGATGCTACAATTCATTATGAAGCGGTAGGATTGAATTGCGAAGGGATTTTCTACATAACATGGCTCTGCTCCATTTTGGAGTTAGGAAATTTAATGTCATTATCTGATTATTCTTTGTCGATTTTTTAGGTTGGTGTTATTGGAAATCTGGTCCATTCATCTCCAAACATAAAGAAGGAAGTACTTCTAGCTGGAGCTTTGCAACCTGTTATTGGGCTACTTAGGTATTTGATTTTTCTCATCTCAGTTTAGATAATATGTTATTTTAGGACATTTCTTGGTTTCTTATGATACCTAGAAGGCCATTTTCTAAAAATGATGCATAACATGTTTTGATACCAAGAAGGTCATTCTCTAAAATTGATGAATGAAATGTTCTGTGTTGAATGAATAATTGGTTCTATGCTTTCTATTTTCATATTCTACTCTCAGTGGAGACAATTGGTCAATTTTGGTGGCTGTCTGCAGATTGCGCTTTACCTTCTTTATCAAACTTTTATCCTTTGAACCTAAACCAGATACTTGGTAGTTTGAATTTTCTCTGAGCTTGTGTTTAACATTGTGTGTTTCTGATTTGCTATTCTTATCCAATAAATATCTGTCTGGGTTTGTATGCAAATCATTTGAAATCTTTTCCTGGATCTTTCAGAACCTCCTTTGCCTTTAAGATCTGGTAAATTAACATGCTTGCAACTGTGTCAAAGACATGACTGCTTCCCTTGCAATTTGAGCATTGAACTTTTGATGCATTTCACCTATTGACCTTTTTGGAAATTCAAGTCCTTGGATACTTCTGATTGCTAGTTGCTGGACATTTAAGGACATCTCATGGAGAGTATCATATGACTAAATTGATTTTATTTTCTAATACCATGTCAATACTTATACTATGACTTATATATAATGACCTGCTTGGCTTCCATGTGTTGCAAGCTGCTTGTTACTTTGCCAGATGATTACATGCATATGCGCTATTGATTTTCAAGCTAATGCTGGTAAACTTGCATCATGTCCTCATCATCGACTAATAACTCTCAATAATAATATGGTGACCACATCAAGTGTTATTCTTGAGTCATATTGATGGCATTGTGTGGTTAATTGTTTTATTTAAGCTTAGGTCCTGCTTAGCAATTCTTAAGATAAGAACTTGTTTCCTATGGTAAGCAAATAACCTATAACTACAATTTGAGTAAGCATATTGCTTATCCTTTGTTGCTTAGCATAAGCAAAGGGCTGTGGATTTTTGTTAGCGGAAAAACTTGCTAATTTGTTTATCATGAGCAAGTCTTGACAGAAGTAAGGCTTATGCCTAACATTGATGTTCAAAGTACAATAAGAATATAATCTGCATTAAATGTAGGCCTTATATAATGGACAACTTACACTTAAGGTATGCTCTAAATGATGAACACTCATTGTTTTTGTGGACTTTCCATGATGTGTAATTTACATTAATGGTTGGTGATGCATATTGAATGATTATTTTCATGCTAGGTACTTAATATATCATAGGAACTGGTAGGCATCATGCAAAGGGTAGCCAATATTGAGAGCCCACTGATTATCTCAGCATGAAGGTGGATTTCATGTTTATTAATCAATGTTCATGATCGCCATCTTAATGGATCACCCAAATTGAAGATGAGCTCACATAAGTGTACGAGAGATATCTGACTACATTAGTTCATTGTGGGCCTAATGTGGTCACACCCACATCAATAGTAGGATCTACAAGTTAGATCATAAACATCAAATTTGGTCTTTCTGTGGTGGGTGAAGGATGTTGATATTGGGTTTGATTTTGGTAGGGAGTGATGTCGAATGTCTTACAGATTCAATGTCCACATTGAAGGTGGTCCCATATGATGGATGGCTCATAAGAAATAGGAATCATATGATGGGGCAATGCATATTTAGTAGCTCCCAGGTGATTAGTAACTTACAGCAGTGACCTGAACATATCTATCAAATCGGGCCTATTGGCAAATGATGTTTAGTATTTGATCTTGAAACAAAATTTCCAGAGAAACAACTCTACTATGATATTTTTCTGTACATAATTATCATCAGCAATTAGCAACTTCGATTACCAATCAGCCAAAAAGCATTTGCAAATGAGCATTGCCAGCTTTTCATCTGCTTATTTTGACTGGCCCTTAGTGATTATTCTAGAAGTCATTAACTGTGGATTGTGTAGTTGGTCTTTGAATTGTTATATGCATTGCTTTGTTTTATGAATGAATGAAATGATGATTGTTAAGTTTATATGTTGCGTGGCAGCTCATGCTGTTCAGAGAGCCGAAGAGAGGCTGCCTTGTTACTTGGTCAATTTGCAGCAACGGATTCGGATTGCAAGGTATCATTTGGACAAGGAATAAGATTTCAAGTTGCAAAGCTTTAAATCTATTTTTGTACTATTTTGATAACTTTGAATGAATGAATCTGTTCCAGATAGTGCTTCCAAAGAGTGAATGCAAGCAGTGCAGTGTCTGTTGCTTCTATTCACCCAATCTTGGGGTTCTACTGTTTTCTTTACTGAAAAAAGAGGTGCTTGCAGGTGCACATTGTGCAAAGAGGTGCTGTTCGACCACTCATAGACATGCTGCAGTCGCCGGACATACAACTTAAGGAGATGTCAGCCTTTGCATTAGGGAGATTGGCACAGGTTGTTATTGCCTTGTTAATTTTGTATATCTGATAGAAACATCTTGCACACCAATTGGAGCTTTATGCAATGAAGATGTGGATGCTCTCTCTCTGTCTCTCTCTCTCCATATGATGCAGAACAATCGCAAGACTGAGAAAATCTGCTTTGATTGTCTCAACGGGAAGATTAGGGTTTCTTTGAGAACTTAGGAATTATGTGTTGTTTAAAAAAGGGAGGGGGGGGGGGGGGGAAGGAGGGGGGAGAGAGAGAGATAGTTAAGCCTGTTTAGAATTGCAACAAAGAAGTAGTAGAAGAAACCCTAGGAATCACTCCTGCAATCCAGTCTTTGGAAAGAAAACTTCATAAAACTCTCTTCTCTACTGCTATCCATAACAACCTATTTATAGTAAAGTTATTAGAGAAACCAATCATGACAAAAATAGCCCTAAAATTCTTAATCCTCTTCTAGGTCTTATTTATGTGAGCAATACATTTCCAAAACAGTGTTGGATCTGGGTAATCTTAGCCCCAATTAAATACTAACCCAAGAAACAAGCAAATTGGGCTGTTCAACGTGTATTGGGCATATTTCATGCCTCAAAAGTAACCCATAAAAGGAATAGCGAAATTACAAATAAAACTATCTACTATTTCAAAATATAATTTATCTTGAAATACTTAAATCCTATAAAACCAAAGCTATTACAATTATCTAACGAAAATGAACTGGTGTGGTTTTTTGATCTGCATCACTCTTTATCTAATCTTGAAAGCCAAGAACACCAGGCATTTACATGGTAGGAATGACCAACTTAGTCCATGCTGTTGCTGATGCTCTCTCTCTCTCATCTTGAAAGTACAGAACAATGGGCATTTAAGAGAAGGTTTGACTAATTTAATCCATGCTGTTGCACTTGTTCTCAAATCCAGCTGATTGGGTAGTTAGCCGTGTCTTTAACTTAATTTATTTTTGTCTAAGGACAGCCAGGCCATTTGTTGGCCATGTACTTTCATAGTAAGGATGCATCACTCTTCTGTTAGTGGACTCTTTCTGAACTGTCAACTCATAGGGAGCCATTGGACCTTCTCTTTTACTTCATTTTCTCTGTCGACTTGATTCACTTGCTAATATTCATGTATTGTTCAGAGTCCGCTGTCTTTCCATCATCATTTTTTCTATCAGTTAATACAGAAGTTTCTTGAGGAGAGAGCATTTGTGGTGTTACTTAAACTCAAATCATTCTGGTGTCATGTTAGGAAATGTGATTTAAAAAAATGTCAAATAATTTTAAACATAAGCATTTAGTATTGCACATTATAAGCTTTTTTATAGCGCTGGTGGGTGTTGCAATTTGTAAAAACCTTCAGCTGCCTCCGTGAACATGTGGGTTTGGGTGCGAGAAAGCAGCCACTTTGTGCAGAAAAGCCAAAGGTTAGGACTGTCTATATCTTACTTGGGACTCCTGCTCATGGTCTCTATACACTTCTACCACCTTTTAACATATTCTAAATCACTCTCCGCACAATAACCTCCATTATACGGATAGCTTAAGTGCATCAAACTTGGCTAAATCCCAAACTTACTATAATGAAAGTTGTCATTCTATGACATTCAGCTAACTGAGGTGATGTTGGGAAAGGCAATCTATGAAATTTGTCATTAATGCATCCACACATTTCATCCATTTAATTATTTATTTTTTAAATCCATGGGGGAACTCAATCACTGTGTGTTTTGGTTTGGGCAATTTTTGTCCACTAAAATTCAGATGTAACCCTACCTCAATGACTAATAGCCTTTTAAGATTGTAATTTTTAGTCAAGCATAATCAGAGGGAATGCTGTTATGAGACATTTTTACTTTGCTTCAATTTTCTTTTCTTTATATTGCGTGCAATCGTCTTTGTCAAGATTAACAATGTATTCTCTTGTAGGAGTTTGGCAACACAGCAAATTTTGAGTTAATCCGGGAACATAAATGGCCTGTTTGGTAATGAGGAAAATTAGAGGAAAAAAGTGGAGTTTGGAAAAAGGGAAGAAAAAAAGAGAGGAATTGATGTGAAAGGATGAGATTAATGATTGGAAATGAAGTAAGTAAAAATAAAATAGATAGACTTTTTGGATGGAAAGATGAGGGGATGTTGATTGGAAGTATTAAGTAATATGAAGAAAAGTAGGGCGTAGATAAATGTCATATGAATTAAAGGTGTGGTAAAAAAGAAAGTAGGATTTATTCTCCTTTTCTTTGTTACCAAACAGGCCCAGAGCACAATGTCAGTCTCATCAAAATCAACAAAACAACTCTAGTTCCTGGCCATGCTGTTACTGTTGCCACTATTTAAATCTCAGTATCAAGCGATTATTGCTGAGCATATTTTGAGGAATTAAGGGCAAGATAAAATATCCGGACTTTCTTTTCTGTCAGAAAATTGGTTTCTTGTTGACTTGATACCAACAATCTCACTGGGAAATAATTTGAGTATCGCACTTGCAATTGAACACATCCTTGAGTCCTGTGAGCAGATCTCTTGCAAATGATGCGGTAAGGGGTCAAATCTATGATTACTGGGCTTTTTGATTGGAAAGTAACCTTCATTTTCCTCTACGTTGGCTTTGGGAAATGTTGTTTTCCATGACTTTGGATCTTAGTTTGTCAGAGAGACTGGTCAATGACTTTGGTCTGTTGCTTTCTTTGAATTCATACAAAAAATAGTGCAATTAATAATTTAAATAACTGAATCTATGCTTTTTTTTTGTTAATGATTGATCCTAGATGAAAATGAACTTACATCAAGAGGAAGAGAGATACTCTTTGTGCATTCTCTGTAAGCCTTCCAGTTTTGACTAGAGTTCATGTCCCTCTCCATACTTCATACACAAACTCTCAATTAAATACCTCACTTCAATGTCTCATAACTTGGCGTAAATGGGCATTGATAGAAAGACTTTGGTAGTGTCAATTATTTTGGTCATTAGAGCTTATGAATGGGATGGCTATGGTTGCATCTCCATTATATGCCAAATATAGTGTAAACATGTGAAAGTGTTAATATTTTTATCCTTACAATTTCACAAAGATGTGTGAGAAATTATAACAACCTAAGATAGCTACATTTAGCAAACAATTTTAGAATTTTTGTTTAATTTTTATTTTTTTCCCCTAAACTTGGCAAGTTTTATACATAGGTTTCATTACCTATTCGTTGGTGATATTATCATTACTAGATGTTGATACATTAAGAAAAAATCATTTCGAGATATAGTGATTGATTTTTTATTTTTAAATTTTATTGAGACAATGGTGCTGTGATGAATTCCCAATGTTGATATTATCAGAAACAGGAATGAATTTATCAAAATAGGAGGCTATCATAGAACTAGACGAAAGTTAAAAAGAACATGTTTAGAAGTCATTATGAATGATGTGAAAATGCTTCAGCCTACTGGGATCCATATGGGAATGACAGGAATTTGTGCAATAGGATCCATGTAGCTGATCCCACTTGGGTGGAAAACAGCTTATGATGATGACCATATTGTCAGCAATACCGACAAAACTGACCATATCTGTATAATCACCCATAGGCGTCACCTGATATTATTGCCAATCATTTGATCATGAATTTTGTTGTGCCTTTTTTCTCTATCTCAGTTCATATTCTCTGTTCTCTTACATCCACAAGTTATTGCTGCTTGTTTTTGTTACATCTTCTTAGACCCTTTACCTCCAGTGAGCTAATTCTTTCTACCTGATGGGGTTGGTTGGTCTACTTTGCCTGATTCTATTTTGACCTACTTGTAACTCCTAACTTTCCCTTAAATCACTTCATTGTCTTACCATCATTTTGAGTCATTGTCCTTGTTTTGCTATGCTTATTTAATGGACATTTGACTACTTCCGTCCATAATCTTTCTTCCTACAACATATGCTTAGTTGTAAGTTTATAGTTATGCTAAGTATATGTGCATTTTAAGACGCAATTTGGTTGTCCAAAGGAAAGATCGCTCTGGGAAGTTTATTCTGTTGATCCCCTCCCCTCTTTTCTGTAGCAAGCCTTTTCTTGTTTTCTCCTAGAATTGCAATATCATCCATTTCAGTAGTGCTTACTGACAATAAGAAGCTAAACGAATGTGTTGCAAATTGAGTAACGAATGCCTGTTTGTTGCAGCCTGTAGCTGTGCATGATCTTCCATTTTGGCTTTAACAGGGAGCAACATTCTTTAATCCCTTCATTATTAAAAATTGCTAGTTGAATTTGTTGTGACACCTTCATTGATTGTCAACTGAGCATTAGGCCTTTAACTGACAAAGCCATAGTGTCAACCAGGGTATCCAACTGCTGACCCAATAATGTGTAATGCAACAATCAACATTAGTCTTGGATGATTTCATTTAATTGAAAGGACATAATGAAAATCAGGAGCATTCATTTACTGATTTGACACCACTGTTTTTTAGGACACTCACAATCAAGCTGGTATTACTTACAATGGCGGTCTAGTTCCTCTTCTTAAGCTTCTTGACTCCAAGAATGGGTCTTTGCAGCACAATGCTGCATTTGCTCTTTATGGTCTTGCAGACAATGAGGTATTGTTAATTACTGGCGTTTCAGCCATAGTTTCTTATGTTGTGACCATTTTCTTTTACCTTCACTGTTGCCATTTAGTGCAATAATCATAAACCAAAACCTTGTCTTTCCATATAGGATAATGTCTCTGATTTTATCAAGGTAGGAGGTGTCCAGAAGCTGCAAGATGGAGAGTTTATTTTTCAAGTATGAACACTTCTCTCTATTCATTATTGTCAAAGGTTGATATTACCAACTCCTGGAAGTTGTTGCGGATTTTTTATACAGCCTGCAGTCCATAGGATGGTCTAAGTCAACTTCAAGCTACTTGTATATCAGTTTTACAACTTCATTCTGGTCATTGTAATGCGGTGAACAATGCCTTCATTAATATGAGCGCTATGCATACAATTACAGGCCACTAAAGATTGTGTTTCTAAGACATTGAAAAGATTAGAGGAGAAGATCCATGGACGTGTGAGTTTTCTCTTTTCTTGTCATTTATTTATTTAGTTATTTTTGGGATACAGTTGTATCCATCATGTTTTAATGCTTTTTCCAGTTAAGATTTTATCTCAGGTGTGCGCTGATTACTGTATTTGTACTGACTGGTAACTCATGCTATTTATGGCTTTTGCCCAACAGGTATTGAAGCATCTGCTGTATCTAATGCGGGTGGCTGACAAGATAGTTCAAAGGCGAGTTGCTTTGGCTCTTGCTCACCTTTGTTCTCCAGATGATCAGAGAACGATATTCATTGAGAATAATGGTATTACTCAAGTTTTCAGCTTCAGCATCATTCACTGGTTTAATTCTGTGGCTCATGTGAAGGTTCTTCTAATTATGTTATCTGCCCCTAGGGTTGGAGTTGCTTTTGGGTCTTCTTGGATCCACAAACTCAAAGCAGCAGCAGGATGGTTCTGTGGCCCTGTACAAGCTTGCTAACAAGGCCATGTCGCTCTCACCTATGGATGCAGCCCCACCATCTCCAACACCTCAGGTTGGATTTTCTTTGGGAAACCACCAACTGATAACCTTTTTCTGATAGAATAATGTCCTGAAGCCATGCTAAAGTGGTTATTGGTCAATTCATATTATTCTCAGGGATGGGTAATGGAAAAGTGTCTCCAAGTAAAATGTCAATGAACTAAATATGTGTCTGCACTTGAAAGCCTGAATAGGAACTATCAAATAAAGACCATCTGATGTAGTTTAGTTCTTTCTTCATCATCTTCTTCTTCTTTTTTGGTTTTGGATCTGCTGCAGGGTGTGATGGTTGCATTAGTTTTCTAAATTTCAAACTGTCTGTTTTATCTGCTTTAAAAATTGTTTCAAGGAAAAAAAAAAAAAAGCTTGGTAAAGTCATTGACCATGCCTTTACCAATCTTTTTTTCTGTAATAATCTGACGGGAAAATTTTTCTACCCTGGCAGTAGCTGGGAAACAATTTGATTTTCAAGTTCTTGCCTTTTATTAAGAATTTAGCCTTTTAGAGCTCATGCTTAAAAACAATTATTTTTGCAGGTTTATCTGGGTGAACAGTATGTTAACAACGCTACACTGTCAGATGTTACATTTCTAGTTGAAGGTTATAAGTTGTTACTTTGATTCAGTTCGGTATTTTTATGCACTCATTTTTTCAGTATTTTTATGCCTTCTTTTTTGGGCTTTGACAAGAAATAAGGAAGAATTAAAGCTTTAATTTTATATCCTAAGTTACAAGTTTTGGAGGGAAAGAAAAAGCATATTCTAAGTTCTAGTAGTTTCTTTCCAGGTCGGCGATTCTATGCCCACAGAATTGCTTTGCTTGCTTCTTCAGATGCTTTTCGTGCAATGTTTGATGGTGGCTATCGGGTGAGAATGTCTATTCTTGACATGTATGACACTTTTCGTTGGCAAGTTATTATATGAATTCTTCCTTTTGTAAATTTTTGCCTGCATGGTTTTAGTCATATTTTCCTATTTCTGAGTCACAACTGATATTAATTGCTATGATGTACCTTGAATTGAACTTTCAACAGCTTTTGTTTTTTTCTTCTGTCCTTAATGTGCAATTGGTAAAGTTGGGTGATGACTGATCTGCAAGCTTGAGAGAGTTGATTTTGCAAGGCGAATAGGTAGACGAATCATGTGTTGACTGTTGATATAAAAATGATGATGTAATTCTAACAATTACAAATAGAAACTAGCAAATTTTTAATTGTCATTTCTCAGAAAAAAATGATCAAGCAACTGTACCTAATTGATAATTAGGGAATGAATTGTTCAAAGTAGAATTGCATTGAAAGCATTTCATGAGTGTGGTAATATATCACAGGCATGGTCATTCTTAAGTATAATAATGAGTGGTTCAAATTATTAGTGAAAAATAACATAATAAAAGCAATGTGACATTTACCTATTCATAAGCATAGAAAAAGAATGAAGAAAAGAGGGATAAAGGGCAGACAAAAATGTCCTTTAAAGCTGATCCAGTTATCATTGTCATGTCTCATGTTCAGACTTGAAAGATGTTTTTATGAGCACGGGAGATTAAAGATGTGTACCAGTATTAATTGGGTGGACACATTGAATTATATGGGATTGTTAACTTGAAATGGTGAGACATGAATAATGTGGTAGTTTTGTGCAAGGTTCACAAAAATAGATAATGTTGGTGATAATATCACTGATATTATCTTTTGGGCATGGGGATGAATTATTGCCTTTAAAAAACTGCTTATATCCGGTTTAGGAGATATTATTGATAATTTGGAAATATTATCACTGATAATTAAATTTATTGCCATTTATTAGATATGTCTCCATTTATTGGAGATAACATCTCCCAATGCACAAACAATCTTTTTTCCTCATTTCCCCTTTACTCTTGCTGTGATTTTTTCCCTAAAGTGTCCAACACCCATTTTCACTATTAGTAGACAAGATTAATGTGGAAAAAATATTTTTAATGCCTTTGCTGATTTGGTATAAATCTACCAGAATTGTGGATTTTCCTCACATTGTACGTTTTAAGTTTTAACACATATTGTAGGCATTTATTTGTAAGTAATTATGGTTTTGGTAAAATTATTGGTGACTTAGTGAAATTTCTAATTTGATTTTTGGGCTCAAATTGGTAATTTATAATGGCTAAGAATGATATATGAGATATATTTAAACATGGATCTACATGAAAACAGATGATAAAACTAATATTTTTAAATAATTTTATTTAGGTGCAATTAGTGCTAGGTTAGGAAAATTTCCCAAATTGTGTGATTTAACCCAATTTGGTTGTACTGATAATTGAGCTTATGACTATGATGGTAGACGTACCAAAACAATAGTATGAAGTATTAGTTTGTGACTAATTAATATTTTATAAAATTTGGGACAGTTTGGGAAAATATTGAAATTAAATTTTAGAGTCAAATTGGTGATAAGATGAATAATAATGATGTAATAAATATGGTGACCAACATTATGGAATCTCCTTAGTTTTATATGCACCTCTTGTATTCATTATCATACACTTCGTTCTTCACACGCATTTCCATTATTTATTACATACTGTAATTTATAGTGATATTTTTAATTCTAGTTGTGTATTTATATTTATTTTAATTTATTTTCAAGTTCCATTGAAAAATTACAAATTATTATCTATTTTAGCAATAAAGTTCTTTGATAAATTCAATATTATTTCCAATAAAGCAATAATATCTTTTTCCAGAACTACAGATATTTCCCCTTTAGCATTATTGCAAACACCAATTTTGTTGTTTTTTTTTTTTTTCTTGGCAACATAATGATTAGACTTCAGACAGGATGGAGAAGAGTGGCAGGTGCAAGTCATTGTTGTAATAGTTGCTATGCTGTTTTGAGCCAAGAACAATGAAACTGGATGAAAAAGTGGAGCAAGATATGGTGAGAGATGTTAGCTGTCGTGCTTGGCCAAGAGGTCTTGTTAGATAGGCATGGAAAATATGAGTAGTGGGAGAATAGCAAAAATCATATACTGTTGATCTTTATAGATGAAGAGGGTTGGAAGGCAGTTTAAAGGATCAAGAGAGACATGGTTCAGTAAAAATATATAAAAATGATATGACACATGACATGGATGCTTTTCTTTCAAGTAACCATTTGTCTTATTATTAGGCAGATATGTTTAAGCTTGAGCACAGTGCATTGACATGAGTTTGGATCCGACCCAGCAGTTACATGAGTTTGGACCCAACCCAGCAGTTAATCTTCTCTCAGGGTTTTATTTGACCCTGTGGAAACTTTTCCCTACAAAACTAGTCATTATGTGCTTGTGTTAACTTCTTTCAGTGGCCCCATGGTGAGATCTGAACACTCCATGGAATTTATTATGAAATGGATGCAAGAAAGATTTATATGAAACCGTGAACATTGGGGGCCACATTAATGTAAGTGCTGAAAACAAACATTGTGATAATGCACAAGCGCAATAGAGTCGTGAAGCTATGCTAGTCAAGAGTGGAAGAAAATTGGTGCAAGTGGTTAATGAAGGCTTATGGATTCCTTGTTTGAGTGGGAAATGACTTCGGAGTCAGCTTATATGAATCGAGTTTGTTAATGGTAGTAATGATGATTCTCTTTTGATTTTTCCTTCATTGTGGTCCACCTGTTAACTATTTTGGCTAATTTTTAGGCCAAAGATGTAATCTTGCATGGAGAATCTTGTGGACCCATTTACCTGACCTGGCTAATTAGGATAAGAATTCGACGATGATAATTTTCTTTCAATTACTTTTTCAATATGGCCCAAAGAAATGTTATGCTTATCAGATTTTATAGCAAAGATCATCCAAAAAGGTTTGTGTGAGCAATCAATGCAAACCAGGATGTAGGAGAAAATTCTCATCGTGAAAATATACTAATTTTTCTGGGGAGCAAATTTGATGCATTTAATAAGTCTTTCTTCTGAAAATTTCATGGGATGAAGTGCATCCTGATAATACCGAATGTGATTGGTATCACATGGAGAATGGAACTTTTTGATATGTAACACTGCTAAAGTTTAAATTCTGCACATGGATATTCAATGCCTATCAACTGAACCACACTGCTGCACCATGGGATTAAATCCTTAGTTATTGTGATGCAAAAAGATGATGAGATTATAGAAGTTATATTCTTGGAATTTTTTGCTTGTATGTTGTTGACTGTAATTCCTACTGCTTTTTACTTCATCTAGATAAAACTGTCAGTCAAATGTCTAATTTGTATGGACTTTTGACTTATGAATACTTGTTGATGATTGAAGAAATGGAAAGGTGATTTAAATCCCAAGCCTAAATGAAATGCGTGGATTGGAGTCAGCAATATATGAGATAGTATGTGGAGAGTTCTGTGTAAACCTTTCTACCCCACTATCTTTTAGTAAAAAAATTATGTAAAGATGTGTTCAATATATCAGGGACAGAATTGGAGTGCTATTTACATCTAAACATATTCATGTATGTTGATTTGCAATGGTCCGATACCTTTTAGGGTGTAGGAATTATGGTAACAAAATGACTACTTATGGTCATGTCCATTTTGTCATCAAGAAATTTGTTAAAGAAGCATTTAGAAATGAATGATTGAATACAGTCATTCCAAGGGCTGATACACAACCCTGTCATCTCCTGTACATGAGCAGGGTGGGCCTTGGAACAGGCTAGAACTCAAAAAACTAACGTGAGGCAGACACTACTGAGCATCATCAGGCCACTGATGATGGCCAATTTTTGGCAAGTTTCATATATTGTCTTTGGTTTTAAGCAGTGTTGTCAGAACTGGAGTGGACCATTAGGTCCAACCAGGAGCTGCCACCTTTCCCAGTCTGGTTCTGTTTGAAAACTGTATGAGCCAGATGGTTCACTGGTTGAACCATATGAAATGGTGCAACAGGCTCACCTGATTAGCCTTGGGCGCTGATAAATTTGTAAGGAGAAATTGCAGATGGGTTCTGCTGGGTAGCAATAAAGGAGGACAGAAAGAAAGAGGAATAAAAAGATGAGTTCAATGTAGTCCGTTACTCCGTGGACTATATTAATTGTTGGATGCATAACTATAAATAGGGTTCACCACTTAAGTCAAATCTGGACTGTGTACTGTGTAAAACTTATTAGATTAACCATTACAAAAGAAGATGAATTCAATCTTCAAATTTTTGGTCAGTTCAAATCTGGTTTGAATTGGGTGGTTGAACTGGACTGAAGAACTGGTTCAGTTACCGGTCTGGTTCTGAGAATACTGGTTTTGAAAACTGCTTGGCTTTTGGAACAATCTTCTTCTTCTTCTTCTTCTTCTTCTTCTTCTTCTTCTTCTTCTTCTTCTTCTTCTTCTCTCTCTCTCTCTCTTGTATAATTTTGTTTTTGAGCCTTACACAAGAAGGGTTCTATCTTGGTTTTCTTCGTCTGCACTTCACGTGTAAAATTTAGTAGTTGTGATTCACCCACCACTTGAAATGTATGAAGTTTGTTGCAATGCTTAGGTTTCAAAACTAAGTGCATTGGCATGATTTTTTTTTTTCCTTGTCATCACATGCACACATCGTGGTTCTTCTTGTTTCATCTAGATCAGTAATTTGCAACTAAGGCTGGTTTAATTTGGAACAATATATGACTGGACGGGTGGTGGGAATGGATTGCAGGAGAAAGATGCAAGAGACATTGAGATCCCCAATATAAGATGGGAGGTGTTTGAATTGATGATGAGGTCTGCTGTCTTTTTCAGCTCTTTTTTTCGTTGCCTTCCTTACTGGGTCCAATCTATATAGCAGTTGACGATTACTTTTGAGTGTTGGCAGATTCATATACACAGGTTCAGTGGATGTTACATTGGATATTGCTCAGGATCTCCTCAGAGCTGCAGACCAGTATCTCTTGGAAGGTCTAAAGCGGCTTTGCGAGTATGCCATTGCACAGGTGAAATAAGGTTTTGGTTACAACTTTTATTAGCATTTTTCTGACAGAATTTTGTTTCTAATGTGTCAAACTTCAAATTTTTCAGGATATATCTCATGACAATGTTACAAGCATGTATGAATTGTCAGAGGCCTTCCACGCCATGTCTTTGAGGCATACTTGTGTCTTGTTTATCTTGGAGCAATTTGATAAAATGATAGCTAGGCCTGGGTATGCTTGCTTTCCTCTTGGCATAACATATGTATGCTTGTGTGCTTGTACTCGCACCCCATTCTGTCTTTGAAAGGCACAAGGACACAAAAGTCTGACGCTTGGTGAAAGGGGCCGAAGTTTGATGGTCCCTTGTGTTTAGTTGGATGCCCCAGAAATCTCCCAGATCATCAAATCTAAGCCTGTAGAGTTTGGCATCACATTTAAAAATCAATTTAATTAGAGACTTGGGCGGGTCACACTGTTAAAAAGATAAAGACTAATGGGGATCTAAAATCACTTTTCAAAGTGGCTTGGGCATTGTTGGAACTTCAATTTAGATAGACTGGTGAAAAATTGTGAATGGAATGATTTGTGAACCACATCCATGTGGGTTCCATAAGCAATCGGAAGATTGTGAGTGGATGAATTTTGTTTTTAGATGTTTCCTACAATATTTGATCTGCTTAATTCTCCATTGTGGATGAGTTTTTGGATCCTAACCCGTCTTGCCTAGTGACTGATGAATGGGTTTATCTTTGACTCATTTGTTGGTATTGCCAGTGACTGAGTGGTGGATGAATTTATCTGACTCCCCCACACCAGAATAAGAACAATATTTTTGTGGTGGATGAATATATATGACTCCCCCACACCAGAATAATAAAAACAATATTTTTGTGAGAACATCTTGATATAATATTTCCCCTCACAAGTGTGCATTCATCTTTTTAACTGTAATTTCATATAATAGATCTATGATCTGAAAGACCTCTGGGGCATGTTAATTTTTCTCATTGGTCACCTCGGTCTGGAGTCCAATCTTTAATCTTTAGGTTGACAGCCTGCTGACTCCGGAAACTTGAATTCTTATTTCATCAGAATCTGGTAGTTCCTCAAGTGGTTCTCTGCTGATGAATTTTGCAGAAAGACTGGTATAATTCAGTAGAGTTAAAAGTGTTGCGTCATTCACTGACGGTGAATTGATGACTCTTGCAGGTTCTCTGCAGTGATTCAACGCATAATCCCAGAGATTCGCAACTATTTTGCTAAAGCATTTAAGCCTAACCCTCGGAGTGTCCGGATGTCGTAGGTGCCCTTGCTGACCTCGGAGATGCTAACACATTGGATGTTGAAGATTGTACAGTCAGGCGAATGCCACAGTGCTACAATGTCACTGGCGCTGTTTTGAACAGATGAAAGGAGATGTGATTAGATTTGTGTTGTATGATCCCGTTTCGAAATAGGGCCTTGTTTCTGTTACATTCTGTTGTTTCACACCTTTTAATTTGTTCCAAGTTGTGCTGATGACCCATTTGTCTGGCCATCTTGGCAGAGGTTGCGGACCTCTTAACTTTGGCCCCCTTGTGAGGTGGGTGATATCATTGGTTGTGAGGGATCACTAGCCAAGCCAAGCTTCAAAGTTCAAACAACGCTTCTGTATATTATCATTCCTAGAGCCCCTTCTCTTGGCATTTTGGACATGTATTGTACGGATTTGCAAGTGTAGGTGCCATTATGAAATGAGTCATCTCAGCCTGCTAATTTTCCAGCGGATGGACTTACAATTTTCGCGGTGTTCTGGTTGCTTGTCTGCAAGGGCGACGCATAGGCAGAGGAAAATGAGGCGTATGCGATCTGGGAAGGTGGTGGTGGTGCTGGGCCAGCGAAGCAGATTAGATGCGGAATGTTTCCCCTCCTGGAAGCGAAACGCCACGTGAGCCAAACCATGTTGCGTGCATTCATCTTAATTGTATGAAGTAGCAACGTCCTCGATATTAAAATCAGATCCTTTGGTATTGCTTTTCTTATATATATATATAATATCTTCATAAATTAATAAATATATTAATTTCTTATATTGCCTATAGAAGTTTAGTAAAACTTGCCTTTTCTGGGAATGCATGTAACTATTTTATTATACTAAATTTCTTAAATTTAATTTACTATTATATTTAATATTATCTAAGAATTTAATTAACTTTATAAGCTATCAAAACTTAAAAAATTCTCCCATACTAAATCTTTGGTAGAGATAATTTTAAATTAAATTGAATTTTGAATTTTATAGTTTATAAAGCCAGTTATATTCTTAAATATGAAATGTAACATTAAATTAATTAGGAAATATAGAATAATAAAATAGTTTCATATATTTTATTAAAAAATAAAGATTTTAGTATTCGTTTACTTATTTGGCTAATATATAATTTTAATATTTCTATCTTTTTATAAATGTTGGTCCTTTACACAATGGTAGCTCAAGGGGGGGAGGGTGTAAATTGAGATTTTAAATTTTTAGCCAAATTAAATGATCAAAGTGCTGAATGAATAAATAAAACAGATTTTGCTACACATAAAATGAGATTTTTATAGTGGTTCAGTACTTCTTGGGTTTCTACTCCATTTCTTTGAATCAGTCTCCTCTAATGATCTCAGGTTTCACTAACATCTTGATTAACTTTATCAAATACACATTGGTTGATTTTTCAAGCTAACCAGAAATTTTTATAACTTGTTAGTTTTCAAAGTTAATTAATGAACTTGTATTCTTTCAACAAGTTTTTTACTTGCTTATCTCAATATATAAACACTAGACACTGTTTTTGTGTTTCCAAATACTAAAATGAAGTGTATATATTTATGCCTTTTACTTAGGTAGACTTATATATAAATTCAGAACATTAAGTAAATGAATAAGTAATAAAAGTAAAAGATTCAAGCTCCTTGATTGAGAAGCGATCTAGACTTTGAGAGCTTTGACAGAGTTATAGCCATTAGAGTTAGAACTTTGAAGGAAGATTTTGAATGCTGAAGAACTTTTTGCTTGTGTTTTTTTGAATATTCAATATATTCAGTTATTTTTTTTTCCATTTGAATGACTCTTTTATAGGCTAAGAGAGATTTTTCCGTTGCTACCTTTGGCAGACTTTGAAATGTTCAAAAATATTTTTCTTTACCTTACACTTTGTCTAACGTCTAACTTTGCAGCAATCTGATATCGGTCTACAACTTCGTTGCTGACTTTCTTAACATTCATATGAGTATTGGAAGCTCCGAAGTGGCTTCTTTGGTTACTTTGAAGTGATGAGTGAATAGATAATGTCTTAAATAATTTCAAATGCTGTGAATTGTTTTGTTTAGATTTTCTGAAGTGACGTTAAACCATTCTATTTGTGATAGCTCTTTGCAGAGAGATTTTAATTTTTTTCAAACCTTTGATGCTATATAAAAGATGACTCTGAAGTATTGTTCGACTACTCCAAAGTTTGCTTGCTGACTTCGAAGTAACGTTTTAATGACTCCGAAGTAAGGTTGCGAACTCCGAAGCGTATTTTGATATCTTCGAAGCAGGTCTGGTTTATTCCGAAGCTTAACTCCGTGATTCCAAAGCATGTTTGGTTTATTCCGAAATGTGTCTCCAAGATTCTGAAGCGTATTTAATTAACTTTGAAGTATATGTTCATAGCTCCAAAGCTTGTCTGATAAACTCCAAAGTATGTCTTGTTGATTCCGAAGTGTACTGTGATAACTTCAAAAGTTCCATAAAGACTCGGAAGCATACTGTGACGATTTCGAAGCTTGCTATGATGACTCTGAAGCTTCCCTATTGGTTCCAAAGTATGTTATGATGGTTCTAAAGCTTTCCTATTGACTCCAAAGTATGCTTGTGATTACTCTTAAGCACATTGTGACGACTCTGAAGTTTATCTTGAGCTGACTCTGAAACTTTCCATTTAACTCTGAAGTATGCTTTGTTTACTTCAAAGCTTATCTGTTACTCCGAGGTATGCTTGTGACTACTCTGAAGCATTACAATTTACTCCGAAGTGCGTAGTGATGATTCTGAAGATGTTTCTGTTGGCTCTGAAGCATGTCTTGAATACTTTAAAATTTTTGTTTTCTTATTTTAAGTATATACAAAATTTATATACTTATTTTTAATGAGCATTTACTTTGTTTCTTCCTTTGATAATCATGAAGGTTAGTCTTAAGTTGAGTATGAGTTAATGTTTTCGCAACATACTTGAGAATAAATTATTAGTACCTTAAAGTTTTATTTATATCTTTGCTTATTATCAAAACTTATTTGGTTAAGAATGCTCATTATCAAAATTAAGCTAGATAGTATGTTCAACAATAAAAATATTATGTATATGAAAAGAAAAATAACACAAATTAGTATAAAGCATATTAACCATATTATTAAAAAGTTAGGGGAATGATGTCAAGAGAACAAGGAAAGTAGTGATAAAGATAAAACAAAAACTTTTTTGAAAAGAAGATAGATAATTGAAAAAAATAATAATTAATTTAGGTGGTGGGGTCCACAGGAAATTAAAGCTGCCGAAGAATTAATAAAGGGGCAACTACTGATTCACCCCGTTACAAGCATCGCGCATAAGTGTAAGAAGGAACCACTTTATATGTTTGTGGTGTACCCACCTCGTAAGATTCTTTGGTTTTATCCTTCCTTAGGCTGTTGCGTGTGGCCTGCGCATCTTACAGTCGCATTTAAAATAATAACCTTAACTACGTATGCGTGTATCTCCAAAATGAATTGAAAGCCAACCGTGACGTTTATGATCAGGAGGACACCGTCAACCGCGAAAGTCTTCATCAGAAAATTAAAATTATTCCCACAATTATCGGTCAACTCTTCCCCTGGCTGTGAAGGGTTACATTAGGGTAAATTACCAAAATAATATCTTATCAATCCAGAAAAAGAGAACTAATATTTCTTTTTTCGTCTAATGCCAAATTGCTTTCCAAGATTAACGAGAAAACAGACGCTGAATCTTCTATTATCATATTATTATTATTTTTATAAAGAAGGCATCTGTTCTCATTGTTATGTGTTAGATTGCACTTCGAAAAAAATTAAATGAAATATAATATTAACTCGTTTGATTAGTATTTATATTAACCTCTTAATAAGTAAGTTAAATTGCTGAACATACAAATAAAAACATTACTTTTGGGAAAAATGTAGTAAATATGAAGATAAAAAATATAGATATCTAAAATAAGAAAATTAAACTATTTAAAAAGAGGTGTAATCCTCTTCATGCCTGATTTCGGAGATGATTGGCCCCTGGACGTTGGGTGAATGAGAAAATTTCCTACGGAAAATCTACGGTGGGTGTCTTCACAGAAGTTATGCGTCATCTCTCCCTGACTGCTTCAGCCTTGTACCTCTTTTCTATTAGGATTCGCCCCACCCAACGGCAACTAACTACCGCGTCCGAGCTGGCTTCCCGCGTCTTTTCATCTCTCTCTATTTCAGAAATCCGCAAATCAGATATCTCTATTCCCCACCTGCTTTTGAATCCTTCAAAACTACTATTCATTCCCTCTTGTCATATTCACACTACCTATTACACCATCTTTATTCTTCTCTCTCTCTCTCTCTCTCTCTCTCTCTATCTCTCTCTCTCTCAATTCCTTCCTTTCTATCGACTCCACTTCTAAACCCAATCACTAAAAAGGCCCATCTCTCTCTTCTCTCTCTCTCTCTCTCTCTCTAGCCATGGCTTCTCTCTCTCTCCTCTTCTGTCTCCTCTTCCCTCTCTTCACCATCATCTTCTCTCAACCCCAATATCCAAAAGGTACATCCCCTCCTACACGATTTCAGTTTCTCTTCTGATTTCAGTTTCATGATTTCATTTACCACTTTTTCTCTCTTTCAGGCTTCCTCATCAACTGTGGTGCCACCACTGAATCGCAGACTAACGGAGGCCGCTGGCTCCCGGACTCCAGATTTATATCTTCTGGAACTCCTCGGACCATCTCCCTTCCTGGCCTCCTCCCCCCTCTCTCCACCGTCCGGACCTTCCCCCACACGGCTGCCAGCAAATTCTGTTATGTCCTCCCCGTTTACCGCAATGGCAAGTACCTCATCCGCACCACCTACTTCTATGGTGGATTCGATGGCCGGGATTCACCACCAGTGTTCAACCAGATTGTGGATGGTACTGTATGGAGTGTAGTGAATACAACGGAGGACTATAGGCAGAGGTTGTCATCATACTATGAGGGTGTGTTCTTGGCAAAAGGGAAGACAATGAGCATATGTGTTGGGAGAAGCAAGTATACGGATTCGGAGATGTTTATTTCAGCATTGGAGCTGCTGCTTTTGGGCGATTCTCTATACAATTCCACAGATTTTGAGAAGTATGGCCTGGCAACAGTTGCGAGGCACAATTTTGGACACAGAGGACCAATTTTGAGGTAATTCGGGGTCTATGATTCTATTTATTATTTCTATGCATACAATCATTTAGCCGTTCATTTTAAGATGTACAACATATATACAGGGCTCGTCTTATTAACCGTGAAACTAGTGGCCTGTCTTTGGAATATTGAATCAAGTAAATGCTCAGCTACAAGCAACCAACTGTGCGTGATTTCTTATTTTGAATGGGATTGGTAAAAAAGAGTGTGTACCTGGACCCAACTTGCTTAGTGAGGTTAAAATGATGATATTTTTACTTTGTATGCTCATCTTGTTTGTTCTTGTCAATCTACCATTGTAAAAGAAAACAGCTGTTAATCTTGATGTGAGTCGGTCTCAGTTAGCTTTCGTCTTCTTCTGTAATTAAATGTTGATATCAAACTCATTCCCATCACAAATTCTTTTACATGGATAAATTACCATTGGCAAGGTTTCCTTTTGCTGGCATCTAAAATGGGATCTTTTAGATGCCTTTTTTAGGGAATGCTATGTGCATCTTCACTTGTTAGTATGATGAATATATCTCACCACAGATGTAAGTAGGGAGCTCATATTGACTACTGGTATTGTCAGTAGCGAGCCATCATATGGGCATACGTCCAACTGTCTAAAAGCTAATTAAGAAATTCACAAGAGAAGACAGGAATGCAGAAAATAGTCAGATAGAAATGCAGACATGATTAGATGGTTGTGATAGTATGCCTAAGTTAATTAATTAGATGGTTGTTTGGTATGCTAAAGTTTATTTTGGGCTGCCTCAATCAAAGATGGGCCCAATAGGAGGCTATAAAATTGAGATGAAGGTTAGCATAGGTAGACTGAGATCATGCTTAGCTTATATGAATCTCATTTTGAGCATGGTAACTTAACAATAAGAAAAAAAGTTAGGAACGTTGATGTCATGTGAACACTGATTTTACTTCTAAAGTTGTGTTACCTTTCTGTAATTACTACACAATCAAGGTGCAAAAGAAAATAATACTCATGCTTTGTTTGATTGATGCCCAAAATGAGTTTGTATTACTTCATAACTATTTTACATTAGAGTTCTTTATTCTAGATGATGATGCATAATTACTGTTAACTGAAATGAGACATTGCTGTTTCATAGGCTTGTAACTGGACTTAAATTTTTCCATTGCACTCCTAGAAATGTAGAAGGGCAATTGTAAAATTTAAGATTTCATAGATTAATCACAAATAAAAGAGTGATAATCTGGAATTAGTGATAAGGTGTAACAACTAGCAAGTAGAGTCATTGATAAATGCCTTAGACTTCTGTAACTATTCTATGCATGCAATTATCTGTGAGATTTACATTATGATATGTGTGCGTTTTTCCTTTGTAATGGCTTCAAACTAGAGAATATACAATATCCCACGTTTCCCTTTTTTTCTGTTTTTCAATTGGGAATATCTTGTTGCGGTAATCTTATGTGACATCCTTGTAGTTATTATGGATTATTAGTCTTATATTTGATTTGAAATTATGCAGAATCTGACCGTGGCCTCTATTCCATTGAATCACTAGGTTTCCAGATGACCAGTTTGATCGATTCTGGGGACCATTTACTGACAGTAATCCTGCCATAAACTACCCTGGAAATGTCTCAATATCTGGTTTTTGGAATCTCCCTCCCTCAAAGGTTTTTGATGCTGCCCTTTCAACCAACCAACTGGAAACCATGGAGCTGTGGTGGCCTCCTGTCACACTTCCAAACTCGACCTACTACATTGCCTTATACTTTGCTGATAATCGTAACCCTTTAGAGTCAAGCTCAGGTGCATTCAGTGTCTCAATAAATGGCATAACGTTCTATGACAATTTGAAACCAACTCCATCTGGGGTGGCCGTTTTTGCAACACAGTGGCCTCTTTCTGGCCTTACCAGGGTTACATTAACTCCTGCTGCTGGATCACATGTGGGCCCTCTGATCAATGCTGGAGAGATTTTCGACATTGTGGTTCTTGGAGGAAGAACTGTCACACGTGATGGTGAGATGTTGAGCTCATGTTTCTTATTTGAGCCAACCTTTTTTCATTCGTAAGATTCTCACATTGCATTGCTGATCTTGGTTGCAGTGATTGCTTTGGAAAGATTTAAGGAAAATCTGCAAAATCCACCACTTGATTGGAATGGTGATCCTTGCCTCCCACTTGGATATTCATGGACTGGAGTTACCTGCTCTGAAGGAACCCTCATCCGCATTGTTTCTTTGTGAGTTGGAGTTGCAAAATCTGAACATTCTGTTGACTTTTTTTCCCTTTAATTCTACTATTTCCATTGAGAAACTCATTATTTGATTTTTGTTGTAGGAATCTTTCAAGCATGGATCTTTCTGGATCCTTATCACCGAGTATTGCCAATTTGACTGCTTTGACTGACATGTGAGTTCTCTAAATTAACTTAAAAGTTCTGTCAGGCATATGTAGGTGTTCTACAGTGTGCTAACATTCCCATATCTGTAATTTTCAGCTTGCTCGGGAACAACAATTTGACAGGATCTATTCCTGATCTCAGCTCATTAAGGCTGCTGAAACGATTGTAAGCATTTGTTATTCTTTCTTTTCTTTGTTTTCCTGTCATTGGCCTATTTTCTGATGCTATATTATTACTTTTTTCAAGGCATTTGCAGCATAATCAATTGACTGGGGCAATTCCTTCATCACTAGGAAACATGGCCAGGCTTCATGAACTGTATGTCTAGATTCCTTTTTTTGTCTTTGTTTCTTCATAGTTGCTTGTCTTTGAACCCCAAATGAGTAAACCATGGCACAGGTTTCTGAGAACCTTTTACTCCTTGAGCTGCTTACTTGGGCCCCAAGTCAAAAATCAGAATGTTACACCTAATATAGTCTGACTTTTGTTTCAAAGTCACAAATAGAAAGGGGATTCTACTTGAATCCCTAGATTTTCCCCACTTCAATTATAGTTTAGACTGAAATCCTTACCTGTCAAGGACTTCTTGTAAAAGAAAAAGGAGAAAATAATTTCTCTCTTCTATCTTTCCCAGGCTGCCAAGACACACCTAGACAAGAATCAGAAAGTGGGGCGATTACAACTGACACTCTTAAAATTTCACAAAGAAAGGAAATTAACTTAAAACTCATGGATTTAACTTCCTGCTGACAGAAGTTTAGATAGAAATTTCTAGTGGCCAAAGCCTCCAAGAAAAATCTCGTCTTCTAACATTCTAATGTCAGTTTGTTTCAATCCATGTAAAGTCAACTTCCTCTCTTTATGCTTTTCCTTTGATCTCACAAAGTGGTCTCAATGCATCCAACTCTAATATAAAAAAACCCGAAAGGAAACAACTCCTATAAAATCAAACTAAATAACCTGCAGGGCGATTGAAACTTCTGTTTATGCAATTAAGTACAGTTTCAATAAGAAGAAAGAATGAATGCTAGATACTGAGGATGTGCCATCGAATTCAATGTAACATCAACAAACAATTTGATATTTACATGTTAGTAAAGATGGCTATTAGAAATTTCCATTAGTGGTTCTTCATTTGCATTAACTTTATTCAATATTAAGATAGTTGGGATTGTTAGGCATTTGATCATAGGCTGCCACAATGATGGTTCTCCTAGGTCATGCAAGTCATCCATGTGCAAGAGGCACTCAAACTAACTGGATACTAGGAGTTTCTCTATCATGATGTCTTCACGCATACCCATGAGGTAAGATGAGTAAACTACTTTATAGTGGATGACATGACTAATTTAGCATTACTTTTCTACAAAGTGAGTTAAATTGGAAAAGGTTATTTTTATTGACGAAATTTTAATGATAGAATTCAATAGTTCAACATTTACTTGCACTTGATATTTGTCCTAATTGAATTTCAGCTTTATTTTGCCCTCTGCTTATTGTTTCTTATTTTATGTCTCTGTTAAGGAGCTCTTACATACTATTTTCTTATCTTAACAGCTTCCTCCAGAATAATAATCTGACTGATGAAGTTCCAAGCAGCCTGAAAATGAAACCTGGATTGAATTTACAGTAAGTAAATATATTCTTTTGTCCATTCCGAAATTTCCTCTCTTTCAAGCAGCTAATCAGTTTGTCTATTTAGGACTTCTGGAAACCAATTTTCACCTGAATCAGCTGCTCCACCGTCATAGCTAATGCATTAGTTGGTAAGTGTACTTCGAGTTGATAGCGAATCTCATTGTTTAGCTACTGCATATATTTTTCAGAAAATATTTTAAAAAGTTTAGCATTGAAAGTTTTACTTCGAGTTGATAGAGAATCTCATTTTTTTGGCAAAGTATTTCTAACAAGATACATTCAACCCTTACCGCAATCAATTGTGGATTTTAATTGGCAAGTATACTTATCGACGTATCTGTTTGTTTCAGGAATGTTTTATGCTACAGGTTACAAGTAAACTGCAAATGTATCATGAAGGCTGACCAAATAAAAGCTTGTTAACGTCTTATAGCAACTACATTGGTTTTGCGAACCAAAGAAGTGTGCTTATATATCTGATTCTTTCACTTTTTCCCAACTGAAATTCAAATTGTACCTTAAAGTAATTGTGAATGATGATGATCGGAAGAGTCTTTGTTTCTTATGTTATTGTTTTGTGGAAGTAAGCTTGAGAGATGTGAATAATGAACATTGTATTTGTTGTACGTGAGATTTGCACGTGTTCTGTTCTTTTAACGTTTTTCTGGTTTGCATTACTAGTAAGTGTTAACAAGGATAGAGACATACTGCAGTTTATGTTACTAACACAGTTCATGCCACCACTAACATCTTCGGTCATAGTTATTGCACTACTAACACAGTTCATGCCACTACTAAAATTGTAAAAGATGAATGCCATGCAAGCAACTGCTCCATGAACCCTCTTGCACACGGTGGACCCAGACAGATCGATCATGATTATTGGTATTTTCTTACTAGAGAAAATAAGAAAAAGTAGCAGCAAGAATTTTTCTTTCCGGCAGAATTGAAGCAAATGAAAATGATGTAATTCCTTGGGGAAGAAAATGAAAAAGAAAGGATGATAAACACAAACTGGTTAAAATGTATAAAAGGAAAAGTTGCATAAATATTGCTGGATTCCTCGGAGGACTGATTTCAACGTGGAGGGTTGAGCCCATGTACCGACGAGTTCGCAGAAACCACAGCGGCAGGCAGCCCCACAGACTACTAAGGCAGATTTGGAAATAAAGAGAAATTAGAAGAAAGAAATAAAAAGAGGTGAGATGGGCAAAAGTATCTAAAAGATGATTCCTTTGGAATACTAACCCTTGCAAGGGAGGATGTTATGAACATTAAGATTGAATGGTATTCTAGTTAATGTTATTCTCAACCTTCACCTAACTAGGTGCCCAAATATGAGCAAGAATTAAAAATTTGTGTTAGAGGGTTTAACAACTAGTTAAACCAGTCACAGGTCAGGATAAAGTGAGTAGGAATTTATTCGTGGCACCTACATGACGTTCAACAGGTCAACCTGTCTCTTGATATGAGAATCTAGTAATTGGATCAAATGTTGGGAATTTTTTAAAATTGATTTTCAAAATTATACTTTATATATAATTATCTTGATATAAAATGCAAAATAATTAATGGAAAGTGGTAAAACTCTGGTTTCTCAATAAGAGATTTTGGGTACGAATCTCACCCTAGTAATTCCTTTTTGAAAAAAAAAAAATCTTAACTTTGCAACAAACCATTTTCTTTCACAACACAATCATGTAGACTTGATTCCCTTCCTACCTTCTTATATAAAGTCAAATTAACCATTGCATCCCTACCTTCTTATATAAAGTCGAATTAGCCATTGCATTCCAACGGGAGCTATTGCCATCAAGTTGTTTGGTGACCAAATTGAGAAACTGCTTTCTCTCTTTAGTATTTTCAAGTTTGCAAATTGTATCCTAGGGCTAACCGCAAATACCCTAAAGCAATAGTGTATGGTGCATAATTGCCTAAATGACAATGACTCTATAACATGCATTTTCCAAATTGGATATTTGTATTTTATTTTATAAATTTATTTTCTTTGTTTCCCCTTCTTCTCTATTTCTATGCTAATAATCTTTAGGTAATTATATCATTATGGATACAATAACTCACTCATCATCTAACATTCACCTTATGAAACTTGAAATATAAAAGTCGAACAACTGTAATGACACCAATTTCAAAATATGATGGCAACAACTTCATCTCTACCTCACTCAAATTGGAGTAGTTTATGTTCTCACCACTCCAAAACATGAAGAAAGGGGGGATGAGACTCTAGAAGAAAGGCACAGGAGGATGAAGTGGGAACTTGACAATTATATCTGCAAAGGACACATCATCGGCTCACTTTCAGATACCATCTCCAACGTTTACAAAGATGTGGTGACGACTAAAGAAATTTGGGATGTACTTCAATATAAATTTAATACTGAAGATGCCAACACTAATAAATTTCTTCTAAGTCAATTTTCAGATTATTGTATGATTGACAATAAATCGATCCTTGAATAAGTTTATAAGATTTAGTATATCGTTAATCAATTAAAAAATAAGAGTAGTAATATGGATGAGTTTATTGTAGTTAATTCTATTATTGCAAAACTGCCTCCTAGCTAGAATAACCATCGTAAGAATTTGAAGCAAAGGAAAGAAAAAATTATTTAAATAATCTTACTTTGAATCTTAGAATTGAAGAAGCTTCAAGACTAAGAAAAAAGAAATAAGAGCAAGATCAATCTAAAGCTTATATGGTAGGGAGCTGGGAAAAGGTGACAGATAATAATAATAAACCCTCTAAAAGTTGTAACTTGAATACCAAGAAAAATTCAATTAAGAAGGGTAAATGACCTTATTTTCATTGCAAAAAGATGAGCCACTTGAAAAGAGAATGCAAACTTCTTAAAAAGAAGTATAATTCTCATTCAAGGCCCGGTAAGAAGAAATGTCCCAAAGTACATATGGCTGAAGATAATTTTGTTGTTATAATTTCTGAGGTTTTCTCTTTGAGTGATAGCCAAAGTTAGTGGCTTGATTATGGAGTCATCAGGAATTATGTAAGGATATAAGTCAATTTAAAACCTATGAAAATGAAAGAAATGAAAATAATCTTTTCATGGGGAATTTACTGTTGAATTAATAAGCTCAGGACCAATTGTTTTAAAGCAAACTACTAACAAATTTCTCACCCTCACTAATCTACTTAATTTACCAAAGATTTACAAAAATCTTATCTCAGCTTTTCTTAATAAATATTGGTTCAAGTTGATATTTGAGTTTAATCAGTTCATTGTTTCTAAGGAGGGTAGAGTTATTGGAAATGGAAAAGGATATGTTGTAGATGGTATGTTCCGGATAAAGGTAAAATAATGAAGTTAGTTCTTCTACTTATATTGTTGACTCTTTTTCTTTATGGCATGATATATTAGGTCATATGAATTTTAGAAACATAGACATTAGGATAAAAGTAGGTTTAATTTCAAAATATTCTAATAAATTCTCAGATAAATATAAAGTTTATGTGTAAACTAAGATAACTAAGAAACCATTTCAAAAGTTCAAAAGAAAATTAGAATTGTTAGATTTAATTCATTCATACATATGTGAAATGGAAAATACTTTAACTAGAGGTAGAAAAAGATATTTTATAACTTTTATAGACGACTATAGGAAATATACTTATGCATATATACTAAGAAATAAAGATGAATCCTTAAGAACATTCAAGTCTTATAAAAAAGAGGTAGAAAATCAACTAGAAAAAACCATTAAATCTCTTAAATAAGATAGATGTAGTGAGTATTTATCAAATGACTTTAACAACTTTCGTGAAAATATTGGAATAATTCACTAAGTAACAACCTCTTATACTCTACGACAAAATTAAACTACAAAAAGAAAAAAAATAGAACTTTAATAAAAATGGTAAATGGCATGTTAATAAACTCAGGCTTAAATAAAAATTGGTGGGGAGAAGCTCTGCTAATAGCTTGTCATTTTTAATAGAATCCCTTATAAGAAAATAAAAATTACCCCTTATGAATTATGAAAAAATAAGGCACCTAATCTAAAATACTTAAAAGTATGAGGGTATAGAGCTTTAGTTAAAGTTACCTGATCCTAAAAGGCCAAAAATAACTAACAAAGGAATAAAATGCATATTTATAGGTTATGCTATAAATAGTAAAGCCTATGGATTTTTAATAGTAGAGCTTAATAGTCCAATTCATCAAAATACCATTATTAAATCTAAAGATGCAAATTTTTTTGAGAATACTTATAAATCAATTCCTAGGCTAAATAAAAATGATAACACTTATTTTCAACTATTAGATCAATCTATAGTTGTTGATTTTCAGTCATTGGATTAACCTATAAAAATTGAAATGAGGATTTAAGAATAAGTACGATACTTAGAAGTGATCCAAACATTAGATTTGGATTGGACTTCCATCTTGTATCAAGGATAAAAAATGAGGAAGAAATAAGTAAATGGAATGACATTACAAGAATTAGTCGCCTTTGGAATAAATCAAATAATTTTCATTATTATTGATTTTCCTCAATTGATTACACTTGCTGTGTACATTCAAAAAATTGTATGTTCACATCCTAGACTACAAGTGGTCCTAATTACATCTCCACAATGGAGAAAACCCTTGATTAAAAGAAAAAGTATAATGCATCTTATAAATCCAAAATAAATCACACACTTTCTTTCTTAAAATAGATGTATGCTGTCTTCGGGATTGCCGAGCACATTGCGATGACTCGATATTTAGGAGATCGCCTCAAGTCAATGGGCGGATGAGATGACACGGTTCTAGACTGTGTTGCTAGACACTGGGTCAACTAGAAAATGGGTGTTTTGATCTGATTGGTTTGTCCCGGGTGAGATCAAGACTGGTGATTTCTATTGTTTAGACTATAAGAAATCATAGAGACAGTAGATGTTTTGTGACCCAATTGGCATATCTCGGAAGGACTCAGGATCGGGTGATCTCTATTGTGTTTAGACCTGAAAGAGATCAGAAGAAAACAGGTGACCTAGGTTTGGTTAAGCCTTCTCT
>JAYJMB010019994.1:0-42230 GCA_036873735.1 Pouteria campechiana
AATCAACCTTACACCATTAGTAAACCTCATTACAACCCATTTGGATGTGCAAGGGAGGAGAATCCTCAAGTAAATCTTTGTTTTATTGTTGCAACTCATAGAGAGGGTGAAGATGAAATTGGGATTTGCATTTTTTGAAGGAATCAACACAAAGATTAAACGTAATTGCTTCCCCTAAACTAATTTCGGATTTTCTAGTTGCTAGGGTTTTATATAATGAAAATGTAATCTGTTTAGGGCTTTTTGGTGTAGATTGATTGGGGAATTGTTGGGGAAAATGATATAGAAGGTTAATGCAATGTTTTAATGTTGATTTGGGTGTGATTTATCCACTTATGTCCACAAAATGGACAGCAACATACATAGATATTGGTCGAGATTTGGGAGTGATTGGAGGTTGGACAAAATATTGAACAAATTTAAAGTTTAACGGGTTAATTATTATACTCAATTACTATTAATTTTGTTTGGTTATGAATGTATAATGGCGAAAATGCATTTTAAACACTATATGTTGCTAGAAAATGCAAGTTAAACCATGCATGTAACATGTTTGATAAAATGACCCAAAGGGAGGCCATGTAGTTATGAATAATGATTTAGGCCAGATGGTTTGATTTATTTGGGAGGTAATTAACTTGCTTATGGTGTAATTATAAGGATAATTCAGTTAAAAACATATTGTAGGATGAAAATCTCAGCGGAAATGCATCTTAAAAATCACCCCAAAAATGGGCAACTATATGGACAGTTGTACTGTTGGAAATTTGGTTTATTTGACTTCAATTAAGTGAGTAAAATTTAAATGTAAATAGTTAGTGAAATTCCTTTGAAAATGTAATGGATATTGTTATGGAAAGATGGTTTATAGTTCACCAATTAGTAATTTGGAAAGAGGACAACAAACTAAAATTTTATCATCAATTAAATTGCATTTACAAAGAGTATTTAAGGGTTGTTTTGTGTTTATTGAACTTACCTAGTGGTGGAAATGAGGAAGGTGATGTTTAGGGATGATAATTAGATCATGAGTAGAGTATTCAAATAAAGGAAACAACTGAAAATATGACTTTGGTGAAAGTTCATCTAGTAGTGTAGTTTATAGAATTGAGTTGGATTTCCATTTGACATATGTATATTCAATTATGAAATGTGCTATATATGTAGAAATGTTGGGCCTTACTTTGGAAGTTAAGTGTTGAATTGAAGATTTTGGATTTATTCTCATTTGAGGAAAGTAGGCTTCCTCCTTTGTTTGTGTTTGAATGTATGGTTTGATGGGATCATGAATATCCCAAACCTTCGAGCATCACGTTTTCATGGATGTTTATATTTTAATATGAATGCATGAATTTTTGGGATAGCAAATATCCCTTAAGCTTTCATTAACTAACATGCATTTTTGTTTAATTCTGTGTTGGTGTGAAATGATGGGGATCAAGGACCTCCTCTATTATCATATGATTTAATGTTTTTATGTTTTATGACTGTGTGAATTGTTAGGGATCGAAAGTATCCCATGCTTTTAAAAGGGCTGATGTTTAGGTGTATATGATTTTTTATAGTTATAGCGATAGTGAATACCCCATAGATTTAGTGTTGATTTCATTATGAGTTGATGTGATGAAATTTGTGCATGTTATGCTATGGTCGTGACTGTGATAGTTAATTTATGAATTTAAGTTTCAAATTATTGGATTACGAACTTGCCTACTTACTGAGTTGCCTGGACTTATGCCTTCTTATTCTATTTTTTTAGCTGATAGGACAGGTAAAGAATCCCAACTGTGAATTGAGACTAATAATCCAGATTTGATGATATTTTAATTATGAAATGATAAATTTGGATTGGAATCCCTTCATGTTATATCTTTGTAAACTAAAACTTTAATTAAATTTTTGTAATAAGATTAGAATGATATATATTCTATAGTATGGGCATGTCATAGTGATATAATTGTAATTGTAGTTGCGTCATTGCCATTATGAAGCGGTTTTGATCTTGGGCGGAACTGTGAGTATGGATCTGGTGTTTAGTGTTTAAATATAATTGTTGTTTTATATTATACAATTATTAATTGTATGTGATATCACACATGCATATCAGGTGCAAATGCCTTATATTTCAGGGGAGATTCTGTTGGATGTTTGGTAAGATTCCTCTCTGAAATATAAGATGGTAGCATTTTGAGTTAGCCCTAGGGTGGTGTGGTTAAAACCCATAGGGTGGGCGTATGGGGTGTTCCACAAGCATCATGGAAGAATGAAATAAATTGACGTTCAACTCCATTTTAATCAAAATAATATTGCAAAACGGTAAATAGTCCTGAAATATGTTTCTACTAAGGACATGGTTGCTAACCCTATAACTAATCCCATCGTTAGAGAATTATTTTTAAAGAATGTTAAAAGTTTAGGTTTGCTTAGAATTTGATGTATTATGTTTTCTCCATTAATGAAATAAGTTTTCATTTATGAGTTTTTGGGACATATATCTAAATCTAAGAAATCAATGTCAACAGGCTTTAAATCGGCCTTCTCACACTAGTGATCACCCTAGTGCTGAGATAGCATGCAGGATAAGGCATAAAATATCATGGGTACCATATGTATATGATCTTCGTCGCTCTTAGAGAGGGTTTAGCAATTTTAAGAGTCATCTTTGTAAGACTAAGATGAGACTAGTTATCTAGACAGATATGGAGAATGCCCATTATTTCATGTAACTTGTAAGGAGTCGAATGGAGATTCATCAGTTAGAATCTTAGAGCAATATTTGTATGGTGTTAAAGCATGACAAAGTAAGTGGGAGCTCCACCATAGTATATGCTGGTCTAATGTAGATGAATAATTCAAGAGAGGATGGTTGAATTGAGCATACAAAAATTATGGGCAAATAAAAATTGATGAACCAAGAAAAAGTAGTGATGTAGTATATATGTAATTTTCATATTTAATTGTGTGACTGCTTCACTTCCAAGTTCAACTTCTATTAGCCATTCCTATGTCCAACAAGTTGTAGTGTGTGTGTGTGTGTGTGTGTGTGTGATGTGAGTGATAACATTATGTTTGATGAAGTAATGAAGGATATAAAACAATTGCACAAGCAACTAATGAAAATAGTGAAGTGCATGAAAGATAGAATAAGCAAGCAAACACACACACAGTCAATACAATTTTTATAGTGGTTCAAGAACCCTATCCCTACATCCACTCTTCCAAGGGAACCAACTCATTGTGCCTTGGGTTCCACTATATCCCATATAATGAAAGTACACTAGTGCTCCCACCACTCTTCTAGATTTCAGCTCTAGGGGGCATAGATAGTGTTCTCAATACTCTTTTGGATTCTAGCTCCAAGGAGCATAGATATAGTGTTCCCAACACTCTTCTAGTTTTACAAGCTTACCAGGAAACTCGCTAGTTTCAAAAATCACCAACAAACTTGTTGGTTTTCCTGAGCTCACCAACAACTCATATAATGTGGTTTTCTAGAGTTCACCACTAACTCACATTGCTGATTTGACAAAACTCTTTTTGCATATTACGTTACCTCTTTTCTTAGGCTGATTTGTACAAAGATTAAGCTCATATATAAAATGATATCTCGTTGAAGCTTATTAGATATCAATACTCTAGGTATATGATATTGATAGAACTTCTTATGCTCATTTTCTATCAGCACAATGGAGATTGATTGTCTGGGAAGAAGCATAGTCTGATTAAGAGAGGTGTTACTCATTTAAGCTTTGTTCTTTTTTTTCTCTTAGCTTCCTCAACCTTCTTCATTGACACTATACTACCTTTATATTGCTTCAGAAACTTCTGCCCGTTGGAGATAGTCAGCTTTCTATTAATGTTGAAGACCATTATGATTTCTCCAGTTGAAAAGCTATCTTCTTAAGAAACTCACTTGTAGCTGAAAAGCTTGCAGTGTCGTTCTTTGAAGAAGGTGCCTTTCTGGTTTTAGCAAATGCCGGATGAAGACTTTTCTGGTTGATTGACTCATTTATTATTACGGAAAGATGCCCATTAAGCCTAAAGGGATACAACCTCTGAAAGTTGCAACCTTTATCAGAATGTAGACTGCTTTCCTTTGAATTTCTTTCCATCTTCGACTAATCTCGAATTGTCCTGTCTACTTTATAAAATTTGCTTCGAATGAGATTTTGACCAGATAGTGTAGTCAGTGATGTCTGGCATAGATGACTTCTACTCTTCATGAATGTCATAATTTATTTGAGGACTTTGTCACTTGAATTTGTCTTTTGTAATTAGTAGAAAAACTAACTCTGAGTAGATTCACATGATAGACCACCTTGTCATTGTCAGAAACCGTTGTAGTAGTTTACTTTGTCTTCTAGTTTGTTTGTTATAGGTAATAGCTGAATTGTAGAAGTGTAGATGAAGTTTCTCTTTTTCATTATTCATCAAATGATGTTCTCTTGATAGATGAAATTTCCTTCATTAGGAGAGGTAACTTTTCCTGTTGTAAATGGCAGACGATCTTTGTGACACGAACAAGGCTTTTTCTCAGCAAACAAAGTGTCCTTCATTAGACGAAGTCTTCTTCTCATCAGCCAAAGTGCCTTTATTTGTTGTAAGCAGTAGGCGATTCTTCTTGATAGACAAGGCTTCTTCCATACTAGACAAAATGTACTTTGTCTATTGTTTATCTGTTAAGATCAACAAACGAAGTTGTAGCCCATAGACAAAGTCTTCCAAATGGTTCATTTATTGGCTTGTCTATCATAAGTGATAGATGAAGTTGTGGCATACAGATGAATTCTCCTTTTAATCACTCATATGATGGTTGTATGTTAAGTAACAGATGACTCATTGAGGCATGGGCAACTTGCTTCTTTAAAGGTTATCTGATGGCTTTGTCTATTGTTAGTGACAGACAACTCTTTGTAGATGAAAACGACATACAGAGTTTTCTTCTTTAGCTACTATGCCGCTTCTTATTTATCTTCTATATTTTCTGCAAAGATTGCAGACAGGTTCCTTGGCCTCTTCAATTTTTAGTTGAGGGTTTTGTGATAGACAAATGCTTGAGTAATTTTGAATCTATCTTGGCTTCCACATTTGTTTGATTTAAACTCCATTTCATCTTTGCTTTTGCAAACTAAAATTATCTTTGTGTTGCATCCAAGTGTTGAATATAATCAATTTTTTTGACTTATCCATGAAATGATTTGTCTGAATCTTCTTGAGGTAGATGCTATCTATTACTGACTTTTTCTGTAGATAATTTGCTTGATCACTCATCGAGGCTTGAGCTCCATGGTTACAAATTTCCTTAATGACTTCTTTTCAAAGTTTTAGTGTTATTCTTTTTTATCATTCTTGTCTTCTTTTGGTCAATGGATTATGCTTGCTAATGTAATCACTATGAATACCATCCACTTTATTTAAATTGCTTCCCTATATGTTTAGACCTATTTCAGCAACATTGGGGAAAACAATTGTTAGTACTATGCTTGTTCACTCATATGTTGTTCCTCATCATCAAAACTTGACTGTTTTACCATATGCACTATTGAGTTCAACAATAGACATATCATATTATATGTTCTATAAGTCAACCTATTAGGGAGTGACTGAATGGATCGAATGGATCTCTACTTCATCACTGGGTGAGCCCTGTGGACTTTTAATACAAATAATACAAATAACACCCTTTATGACTGGGAACTATGTCATGAAGTTGGAAATTGATGTTCTCTAATATGTTATCCAAGAATCATGTTTTATTTAATGGAGCATGTTTAGGAAAGCAATCGAGTTAAGATGGATTGACATGAGTGTCTAAGGAAAAATCAATTAGTATCAAAATAAGAGTTTGTGACTCATTACCTAATGATTATATTGGATGAGTTTTTGATGTAATTATAAGTACAAATATGTTTAGATAATAACATGCTCTTTAATAATTTTAATAGGGATCAAAGATATTATAGAATGTGTGATTAAAATGGTTTGGGGTATGAAAGAGATGCGAAGTATAGTATTACATTAAATGGTGACTTAATATGGCACTCCTCAATGGTACTAATTAGGTCACACATTCTATTTACCTATTTGAAGTGAAAATTTATATAAGATTTGAGAGATCAATTGTACAATATATATAAGTAAGAGATGTTATTTGTTGACATTGTGTCCATGTTGTAATACAAATCCAAGTGGGTCTTGGATTGCATAGTTGCACAAGTGAATAGATAAGTTCATGCCTAGTAGGACTCATATATGCAAAGAGGCTCCCTCTCTCTCATATGTATTCTCTATTGTTATTTTTGGGGAGCCCATCAATTTTAGTCCTTAGGTATTTGGAACATGTAAATGATGAGAGACTCTAGTAGCTGACCAATAGAGTGAGAGAAGGCTTGTAAGGCAAATCAATCAAATCATGTAATCTTACATTTCTACATAGTATGGTATGTATCTTATCTATAATTATCTATGTGATAATTTCCAACAAAATCAAAGAGAGGAAAAGAAAAACAAACCCACAATGTGGTAGATAAATAGTATTTATACTAGTTGTTCTAATTTAGTAGGGTACTCATCCAATGGAATTGTTTTCACCAAAATGTATTTGGGATTATTTTAATGATTAAATGAAATCTAATTTGATTATTTTATTTAGCATTATTTATTTAACTATAATATCAAAAATTATTTCAATCAGGGTCTTGTGCAAGTTGAATCATTTAAAAAACTAAAATCATATGTAAAATACAAAAGTCGTTTAGATCCATTCAATAAGGAATAGAATATTAGAATAATTTATAAAATGATTCATCTACATGAAAATAATATTTTAGAAGGTATGGATGTTTAATTAAAAATTTTTAAATTTATATAATAATTAAATAATTTTAATGCATTGATATTCATGATTATGACTGATTAGAACTTTTAATTTTGATAGAATTTGGATTCCTAGCTCAAATAATTTATCTAAATAAAATAGCTAAATTAGATTTTATTCGACCATCAAGGTGGGCCTAAAAAAAAGAGATTCCATCAAAATATTTGGTAAAATTAGTTCCATTAAACAAGGACCCAATTTAGTATCCCTCTACAAAGTTATGGAATAATCTATTTATGGAGTTTTTTCTGAATGCATCAATGGTTTTGTTACTTTTTCTGTTATACTTGCTTGCTTATTAACTAAAAACTTCATTCTTTAAGACTATAAATCAATGAAGACCTGATTTTTTACAATGATAGTATGATTTGAAGAATACATGAGTACATTTATTTATTTATTTTTCATAAAATTCAAATTCCGATCCGTCTATTTTATAGATCCATCTATGTAACATATACTCATTGTGAAACATTTCTTCAATAAAATTTGTACAATTTTTTAAAATGAAAGACAGAAGATTGACTAAATTATTTTGCAATTAGCTATAATTTTTTCACTTTTTCTCCCTTAAATCACTAATTATTATAAAGTATATGATATTTCTTTAACTTAAATTAAAAATGATTATTCTATTTTTTTAAATATTCTATTGTAAAATATTTTTAAGGAAACTAACGTTTTTGGACTTTATGAGCTTTCAACTACATTTAATGAAGTTTAATGTGCTTTAATAATGTTTAACCACATCAAATGACTTTAACTTAGTTGTATCTTTACTTTGTAATAGATTTGAAAAGTATACTTTTTAAAGAAACATATACTATGATTTTTTTGTTACACACTTTTTAATAGTTCTAAAAAATGTCTAAACTTATTTGTGCATAAATTTGACATAATTCAGGTTACAAAATTATGTTTTATACTCTTTAATGTAGTTAAATGTTATTTAATGGGGTTCTAATATACTTAAAGAAATTTTAGCATAGTTTAATATATTTTAATAAACCAAAGTAAAATTTCAATAGGCTTGAGTATTTTTGGACAATGGACTCATGTGCAATGGGTTTCGTTTCTATATATGTATATATTTATCAATTAATAATGCCATAAAATCTAATGAAATTAATTACGAAGTTGTTTTTATTCTTATATAATCATATCTAAATAATTTTCCCTTTTGATTGTGAGTAAGTATACATAAAACCTATTTTAATTTATTTAATGTGGTTTTATATTTTTTTGATGTGGATTTATATATTTTAGTATAATTTCATCGGTTTCAACATAGATTAATAATCTTCAATGGGCTTTAAGATCTTTTGCAGCAAGCCCAAGTATATTCAACTTTATCATTTCACAAGTATATAGGATTAATCGTGATGAAAATGCCTAATTAGTGCTTACGTATAGTTTTACACCATTTGTTAATGAAAGCTTCTACAAAAATTATATTTTTCTTAGTCTATAAAAGGAGTAATATTGGACATTCTAGAGTTGTTGCAAGTATTATTGAGCTCAAATCTTCACATTCTCAAGCAACCTAAGCCTTCAAGCTTCAATCTTCACAACTTTACAATCAAGGCTCTCTACAACAACAAGGGAAGACTTCAAATCATTAAGAAAGCTTTCAATGGCAACCACATTCGAGCTTCCCCTACACTATAAAAAGTGTAATTTCTTTATTAATTTCTTTTATGTATTCCTTGAATTCATGTTGGAGACAAATCTCAAGAGGAATAAGTGTGATTGTTTGAGTGTGTCTCACAATTAACTCGTTGGTTTGTATTATGTCCCCTAGAGCTAGAATCTAGAAGAATGCAAGAGGCACTAAGTGTTTATGCACCCTAGAGCTGGAATCTAGAAGATTATAAGAGACACTAGTTTGTATTCCTTATATGAGATAGTGGAACCCAAGCCACAAAGGATGTGCTTGGAAGAGTGGAGTGGGAAGGTTGTCCTAAACCACTATATATCATACTTGATATTTATGATTGTTTTATTTGCTTGCTTTCTACTTTTCATTATACATTATCTAGGAAATCATTTCAAAAGAGGGAACTTGTTTAATTGGGGTTCAAGTAAGAAATTTTTATAAACCTAATTCACCCCTTCCCTCTTGGATTAAGCCATGCCATAGGGACCAACATAGGGCACTTTCAGGGTACGATCAAAATGAAAGTTGTCGGTCTCAGAAGGATTTCAAGTGCGAGTCTTGAAGAGTTATGAAGCGGATTCAAAGCATTGCATACTATATTTATTCACAATTTAAAACCTCCATTACTTCATGTAATTATTAACAATGCGTAAATCTGCATAAACTAGCACACCCATAAATGTAACATAGAAGACTAAGAGACCCAAAAATTGTCCCTCCATGTATCTTTGTGGTGGGCGGGGGGGAGGAGGCAGAGAGCAAGTAATGTTAGGGAACTACCAAATACCTATTATGCCATTGGCACCCTTACACATCAAACTCCTGTCACTTATTAGCCCCTTCATAGCAGGAGGACTCCTAAGTAAACATGAAGATGTACCTATATGGGTTTCTACACATTTTTGCCACCCCCTAGTGGTAGCTTGTGGAATCCTCCTTGTGCAGGGATTGTGCCAATCCTTATGCACATAAATATACGTAACCAAATTATCTCAGGTATAAAGGGACCAAGTATGCACCCCCCATTCCATAAATCTCTTTCTCTATTACCTATGCCCCCTACTAGGATCCCTTACTAACTTGAATGTTGGATTGTTTATGCATACATCACTCCTAGCGCCCTTGAATGATTTTCTAGTCTCATAGGATCCACATCTAGAATAATCTCTAGAGCAATTTGGGCATGGCCTAAACACACTCTACTTGTTATTTTTGACCCATTGATATGAATTATCCATGCATGTCCATGTCCCACATCATGTATAGTTGCTCCATCATAATAATATCATCATTCTCAAGATCTTAGGCTCAATTAATTTGTCAGATAGGCTTCTTGCTCCAAAATAGTCTATTTTAGCCTAATTGACCAAAATTTCACCAAATTGATCTAAAATACAAACTAAATCCATTAAGTGCAATATTTGATCCAATGTGAGTATCAATCAATTAAATTATGTTAATTAAAGACTAAAACATGTATTTAGGTATCTAAAATATGATAAATTATGAACTTATCAACAAGCATGCTTGAGAGCCACAAAAAGTAGTTTATGGTACATCAATAATGGTTGCTTAAGGCACATGATAGGAGAAAAGGAGTTATTCATAGAGTTAAAAGCTAAGAATGAAGAATAGTAACATTTAAGGATAAAGAGTGGTTGGGATTAGCAAGGTTGGCTAACCACAATCTAGTATATTTTCAAATATTTTATTAGTAGAGGCATTATAACATAACCTAATAAGTGTGAATCATTTTTTTGACAATGGTTACAAAGTCATGTTTGAATCCCAATGTTATAAAGTTCTAAATGAAAACAACTCTATTGTAGTATATGCTAGAAGACATAGAAATATATATATTTTGTTGACTTATGTGAAATCCAAGCTAAATGTCTTATTGTAAGTAATGATGAACTTGTTCTATGGCATAGAAGCTTAGGTCATAGCAACAAAGACATGATAAAAAAGAATTATAATAAGGAATTAGTTGTTGGCTTATAAAAACTAAAATTTGACAAATATGAGTTTTGTGATGGTTGCTTAAAGGGTAAGAATGTAAAGTAATCATTTAAATCTCAAAAAAGAGTTTACGCAACTAAACCACTTCAACTATTACACATGAATTTAGTTGGACCAACAAGAACTAGGAGTCTTGGAGGGAAACATTATGCTTATGTTATTATAGATGGCTTTTCTAGATTTACATGGATAATGTTTCGTGCACCAAAAGATGAAGCCTTTACATTCTTTGAGATATTTATTAAATGTGTACAGAATGAACAAAGCTCTCACATTATAACAATTATATGTGATAATGGTGGAGAGTTTGAAAACCTATGTTCACTACTTTCTATAAATGCAATGTAATACTCCATACATTCTTGGCATTAAGAATATCTCCATGAAATGGAGTAGCAGGAAGAAAGAATAGGTCCTTACAAGAGATGGCAAGAACCATGTTGAATGAATATAACCTACTATAATATTTTTAGGCAAAGGCAATGAACACAGATTGCTACATCATCAGTAGAATAAATGTCAGGCCAATACTTAACAAAACTTCATTTTAATTACATTATGGAAGGAAACTAAATATCTCTTATTTTCATACTTTTGGATGTAAATGTTTTATTCTTAATAATAAAAAGGATAACTTTGGAAAGTTTGATAGCAAGTCTGACGAAGGGATATTCTTTGGCTATTCCATTGTTAGCAAGGCATTTAGAGTCTACAACAAGAGGAATAATATTGTAAAGGAATCTGTTCATGAAATTTGATTAAAGCACTAACCTCTTCCAAAAGAGTTAGTAATTTTAATGATGAGATAGGTGATCTAACAAATCTATAAGGAAGATGAGACTGCAAGATCAAGACAAAGCCACTCCACAACCAAAAAAAGAAATGGATGAAGCATAAAGTTAAGTTGAACCATCCACAAGTGAGGTAAATGTCGAAGGTTATGATGTATGGAAACTTGTTCTAAGACCATCCTATCAATCTATAATCGGTACTAAGTGTGTTGTTAGGAACAAACTCGATGAATCAGAAATAGTTGTGAGAGATGAAGTAAGACTGGTGGCAAAGGGGTATTACCAAGAAGAAAGGAATAGACTTTGAAGAGCTATATGCCCTTGTTGCTAGGATAGAATCCCTTATAATGGTGTTAGGTTTTGCTTCGTACATGAATTTCAAATTATACCAAATGAATGTCAAAAGTGCAGTCTTAAATGGTTTCATAAATGAAGAATTATATGTAGAACAATCCTCTAGGTTTAAAGACCCTCATAGTTCAAACCATGTCTTCAAACTCAAGAAAGCACTTTGTAGTCTTAAACAATCTTTTAGAGTATGGTATGAGAGGCTAAGCAATCAAACTTAAGAAAGCAGTCTATAGCCTTAAACAAGCTCTTAGAGCATGGTATGAGAGACTAAGCAAGTTTTTAATAAACAAAAGCTTTACAAGAGGTAAAGTAGGTGCTACATTCTTCATAAAGCATGATAAGAGTGATATTCTAATTGTACAAATTTACATCAATGATATTATATTCGGAGCTACTAATGATAAATAATTTCAAGAGTTCTCTATATTAATGTAGGAAAAGTTCAAGATCATCTTGATGGGAGAGCTCAACTTCTTTCTAGACTTGCAGAACAAGCAAATGAAGAAAGGGATCTTCATCCAGCAAGCTAAGCACACAAAAGAGCTCCTAAAGAAATTTGAGATGGAAAATGGGAAGGCTCTTACTAGTCCATGAGTACATCAATTAAAATCGACAAGGATGAAAAAGGTAAATCCATTTGTCAAAAACTCTATAGAAGCATGATTGGATCCTTATTATATTTAACTGCTAGTAGAGCTGACAGCATATTTAGTGTTTACATGTGTACTAGATTTTAAACCCAAAATAATCATATCTCATTACTATAAAGAAAATTTTTAGATGTCTTTTAAATACAATAAACTTTGGTTAGTGGTATCAAAAAGGTTCTAACTTTGAATTAATTGCATGCTTAGATGTTGATTTTGCTAGATATAAAAGTGAATAGAAAGAGTACCCCAAGAACTTGTCATTTCCTTAGAAGCATGATTATATTATAGTTTTCAAGGAAATAGACATCTATAGCATTATTAACTATTGAGGCTAAGTATGTAGCTATTGGTAGTTGCTATGCATAGATCTTGTGGATGAAACAACAATTAGGAGACTATAGAAATAATTTTGTTAATACTTCTATTAGATGTGATAATACAAGTACTATTAACTTGACCATGAATCTAGTAATGCATTCATGAACTAAACGTATTAAGTTTAGGCACCATTTTATTAGGGATCATGTGCAAAATTATAATATCTGCTCAGAATAAGTACTTAAAGAAGATCACCTAGCAGAGTTTCTCACCAAACCAATCCCTAAAGATAAATTTTGCAAAATTAGAAGGGAATTAGTAGTAATTGATCCACACACATGAAATGCATATTATATGAAGAACGATTGTGTGATCATGTTATGAATTTCAAGTGCTTTCAAGTTTATCTTTATTGATTTGCATGTTACAACTTGCTTAAGCACATAACTCATTAACCACACTACACATGAACATACAATAGATAATTAAGAGGAACACACAAAACTCTAAAAATATTTCTACTATAACATACAAGTCTAACAAGGTTTTCCAGAACTATGAAAAGGGTTTAGAGGATATTTTAAACCTCTAAAAATTCTATTTTAGACCTCTGAAGGATGGCATGAATGAAACCTTTTGATAGAAACATTATCAAAACTCTAAAGTTGCAATTTCATACCTTTGAAAAGCTTAAGCTATCATACCTAGTAGACAGAGAGTGTTTTAGACCTCTAAAATACTTGGTTCAGACCTTAGTAAGTTCTAATGTAAGCGAGATGTTTTGACTCCCACTCATTTTTTGGCTTTTAAATGTAAAAAGAGCTTTTCATTCTTCACTACTAAATCATTCCAAGAGCTCTGACACCTCTAAGACCTCTGAAACCCTAGCTTTCCAAAACCTAAACCTTCCAAATCCAAACCTCATCTCTAAAATCCATTCCTAATCTACCATGGAATGGTTCACACCAAAGGAGCAAGTAAATTTGTTACATCAAAGGAGGTTGGAAGAGGAAGAAAGAAGAAGGAGAGAAGAAGAAGTCCAAAGCATGAAAGGGGAGGGGGGGGGGGGAATGGCTGCCTCCAACCAAACACTAAAGATATCTGTTACTAACAATTTCAATGCTTATGAGAAATTTGACTAGCATTTTGAATGAAAGAGAGTAGTGAAAGGTAGAGTGTTTGATTTCAAAATCCTCTATGAATAAGTAGGAGGATGAAACTTATTAGTTGTGAGTTGGTTCAAGGAACAAGGTTGGACTAAAATCTTTAGCTATGAAGATCTTCCCTTGCCAAGCTAGTACAAATCTTAATCAATAATTACAATAAAAGCACTAGGAAGACCTGGATATGGAAAACATAGATAGACTTAAGTTTTTCTAGCATCAGGGCCAAATTAAAATTGCCTAAAGTAGAAGAGGTAAGTTAGTGGCCTGAGAGTAGAAGAGGAATAATTTTTGATCTGGCTGGAGAAGAGATACAAGAGAAAGAAAGTTATCTTCATGCCAGTCTTCTGGATTTGGATCTAAAGATCACCCAGAATATGATCTTCAACAACATATATCTAAAAGTGGGGAGCATAGATGAAATACTAGAAAAGGATATCAAGATCCTATGGGCTTTGAAGAATAAGAAGATGATTAATCTAGCACAGCTGATGTTTGACCACTTGTATTTTGTCAAGACTAATTCCAGGCATCCATTACCTTATAGAATGATTCTTACCAAGTTCATTAGAGATGTCAATATGGATGTCTGAAATGAATTTGGACAGTAGCCAAAATACACTTACATCCTTGAAAAATCCACCATAAAGAGAATGGGTTCGAAAGAAACTGATGATGGTTGGATCTCAGAGAAATAGAAAAAGAAGGCAAGAGAAAAAGATAGAAGAGAAGTAAGAGGGGTAAGAAGAGAGGGAAGAGAAGAAAAGGAGCTATTGTAGATACAAGAGAAGAAGAAACAAGAAAGAAGAGAAGAAAAGGAGATAAAAGAAGAGAAGAGAGAGAGGAAGAATCGATGAGATAAGAAAGTGCAGTAGCAGCACAACCCTTACCAAAACCAACCTAATCTCAGCCATCGCCCCACTAGGCCTAACCAACCTAGCCAAATTTTCATCCCTCACCTAGCATCTCTTAAAGCCTTCTTCTCAAACCAATTCACAACTCACCTAGAATCCCTCTACAATAAGCTAGAAAACCTAGAGATAAAAGTTGCCACTAGTGTCTCCCTCCTAACCCAAAGGGTAGACAAAATAGAAGAAAAAATAAATTTAAAGTTGGATACATTGATTTCCCTATTCGAATCTACTCTGCAACCAAACAGACTCCTCTCAACACACTACTCTTCCACCAAAACCTATCCATATCACCAACAAAACAAATATCTTCAGTGCTTGCTCACCAGTCCCAACCAACAGTTGGGATTCTTTACCTGACCCATCAGCTAAAAAAATAAAATAAGAAGGCATGAGTCCTGGGCAAACTCAGTAAGTAGACAAGTCAGTAAACAATAATTATTTAAAAACAACATATTCCAAAATCCAAATATGCATAAATATATGTCAATATATAATCACACCATGAGTCCCCAAATTCTCATAGCTATATCATTCAATGCAATAGCTTACGCCCTTCACGCATGTACAAATTCTAGAACGTTTCCCATTTCCATCAATGTCCACCTTTGTTTGCTTGTATACAACCAAAAAGAACAAACATGGGATAGTTTTTATCCTCCTCAATCCAACCTATTCAATTACATAATATGACTATCAATCAATACAACTTAAGGGAGTACCTGCTATCTCCATCAAACCAAGCATTCACCCATGATCTTAATTACTAGCATACATATCAATACACAAAGGCTTCATATCATAACCCAACACCAATCATTGTAAACCAAAGGGATACTCACTATCCCTAACAGTTATGCATTCATAAACCAATATATGTATTCACAAAACCAGTATAAACATCAATCATTAAACTATCATGGGATATCCACTATCCCCAACCAATCATTTATGCCCAGATTCAAACAAATGGGATAATCAATATCCCCATTCATTAATCCATTCAATTAAGAATGAGCCTACTTACCTTAGTGTAGAATCATAGTATCGCCCTTAAACAATTCTTTAAATTCCTTGATACCAAATCAAAGCTCAATTGGCCCTACATATATCATATGTATCACAAATTCAACCCCACATTGTTTCTTATTGAACTAGTCCATCAAATATATAGCATGCATCACTTTATTGCAATGTTCCAACCACAGTCATACTCAGTTACATGTAGTAACAATCAATAATGAATTAACTATAGTAATAATGAGTTAACTTCTTTAATAGGCTAAATTACCCTCTAAATATCATTAATTTGCTATAGCCATGCTTAATAACCAACATTCACCTTGTATATAATAGGATTAACAATTAAACATCTTTAAAATATTCAATTAAGCCTTTAATTCAAATAATTCATGGCTTACATAGCCCATACACAAAAACCCCAATTAGGTCATGGCCTTACGTCAGATTTTTCACTCCTAAATTACCCAAATACGTGCCAAAACATTTTAATTCATCTATTACTCATTTTCCCCTATGATTATTATACATAAGCTATAAAATTGGGGTAAAATCACTATTCATAGATTAGGCAAAATTCTAAGAAAGCGTGAATTGTAGAGTCCCATAGCATGACTTAACCCAAGAGGGGAGGGGTGAATTGGGTTTATAAAACTTCATTGCTTAACCCCTATTAAACAATTTCCCTCTTTTCATGCTTGTGTGTGGTATGTTATAAGATAAGTAATAAAACTGTAAAGTGCATGAAAGATAAAATTGTTAAACAAACACATACAAATAACACAATTTTTATAGTGGTTCGGGAACCCTGTCCCTATGTCCACTCTTCCAAGGGCACACTTTGCTTGTGCCTTGGGTTCCACTATATCCCATGTAATGAAAATACAATAATAATCCCAATACTCTTCTAGATTCCAGTTCTAAGGGGCATAAACAAGTGTTCCTAACACTCTTCTGGATTCCAGCTCCATGGGGCATAAACATAATCTCCCAACATTCTTCTAGATGCATAAATTAGTATTCCTAACACTCTTCTAGATTTCATCTCCATAGTGCATAAACACAGTGCTCTCAGCACTCTTCTGGTTTTCACAAGCTCACCAAAAAACTCACTAGTGTCTAAGATTGCCAGCAAAATTGATGATCTTTTAGAGCTCACCAACAACTCATACAATGTGGTTTTTTTGAGCTCGCCATAAACTCACTGATTTTTAGATTAACTAAAAAACTTTTACACATTTAAGCATAGGGGAAGATAAGATCTTTTACAACTCTAGTTATACAAAAGGATCTTTTCATTAATGCAAAGAGAATGACCATTATGAATATGAAGGTTGAAGATCAAGGATAAATGACTAAAGGTTTAAGCTCTTAGCCATGAGTGGAAGGATTTGTATAAGGTTAAGCTCATTTGAAAAGAATTCCTTAACCACCTTTGAATTGTCCAACTCATCTCCTTAAATAGAACTTAAGAAACTTGGCCATTACAGAGGAGAAGGTTGGGATTAATGCAGGAATGAGAGCAGCTTTGAATGAAGAAGACCATTGTGATTACTACTATTAGGGTGCATGCCTTCTAATTTATCTTGAGCTGCTGCAATGTCATTCTTTTACAGAGAGGAAGATAAGCTGTTGTTAAAATATATTTTCTTAATTTGACTTGACACATCTGGAAAATCTGTAGTGTTGCTTGTTGCCAAAAATGATGACTGAAATGAGTTTGCACAATGAAAGCACGAGTGTAGATGTCATTTAGATGCAAGTCACATAAATCAATCAACTTTGGACAAGTCACAACCTCTCTTTGTTTGCATTTGTCTATCATAAGTCTTGGATGAATTCTCTGATGATTTTTATCTATTAGACTATCCTTTATGAATGTGATTTGTCTGTAGTAAGTAATAAATGAATTATGGCACCACAGACAAAGTTAAACTAATTGACAGAAAAACTCTGCTTTGTCTTGAGCAGATGAAGTACAACGTTCTTCTTTTATTCATCATTTGTCTGAGAAAGTGACAAATCAGTTTTGCTTTACTTTATCTTGGACAAATTAGGCTCTACACTTCTTTTATAAATTTGTTACTAGCAAGTTGCAGATGAATGTGCTTATGCATTAAAGTTCGCTTTGTCCAAGTAGTGACTTTGTCTTTGTAGCTTCATCTATGGTCACTTTACTGCTTACACTTTATCTTCCACTTTGTCCATAGTAAGTTACAGATGAATTTTGATGTCGCAGACGAAGTCAAGTTTGAGCAACAGATGGATTTTGTTTCTATAACTTCTTGCTTACTTCATTCTTAATTTGTCTGTCTTGGCTCAAATGAAGTTGCTCTACATTGTCCTTACATCTTGCCTTTTATCCTTGGACAAATTCTTTCTTCTTGCTTTGCAAGTCAGATAAATACTTTTCTCTTTGTGCACGATTGTCTAGGAGGCTATTTCTTTCTCATTCTTCTTTCTTTATTTTTCCGAGCGCATGATGGAATTCTGTTTCAACCCATTTGCAATTCTGTTTTTCCCCATACATTTATGCCATGATATTTTCCACATTTTTAAACATAAAAGGCATAAAATTTTGGCCTCAATTACATAGAAATTAAATCATATAACCATTCATACATATACTTTATGTTGCACACTACCATTATCTCATAACCACTTTATAAATGCTTACACCATTTAATGTTAAAATACATATTCTTCTGCCTCACCTCACCATTCTACATAAACAAGAAAAATTCATCCTTATTTTTAATACCCCAGGTGTTACAGTGCATCACCGAAGTTCAAACCATAGTCACCCAGTTATTATTTCATACAGAGAATCTGTGCATAATAACTACCAGCTACAATATTTTAACCTTACCATTGACAATGCAACAAACATTTGCTTCCTAGAAAACCATGAGACGATCATGCATCCAAGAAACTGATATGTCCTTGAGGTGCTCTTCCAGTCTACTTTATATTCAACATAATTAGCATTAGAGTACCCTACTAACTAAAAATCTGAACCTTTTGGATACCATAAACCATGGTTTAGAGTATCTAAGAGGTATCTAAAGATCCTTTTTACAATAGTAAGATGTGATTCTCTAGGATCTAACTAGATCTCAGCACACATATAGATACTAAACAAGATATCTAGCCTAGGTGCCGTAAGATACAACAAAGATCCTATCATGCGTTTATAAAGCTTTTGACAAATTGGTTTACCTTTTCTATCCTTGTCCATTTTCATGAAAGTACTCATTGATGTTCCTTATCTTCTTCCATCTTCAAGGTTGAACTTTTTTAGCAGCTCTTTTCTATATTTGGCTTGGTGAATGAAGATTTGTTCTTTTATCTGCTTCACTTGTAGTCCTAAAAAGAAGTTTAACTCCCCCATTAAGCTCATCTCGAATTCTCCCTGCATAATCTTAGAAAATTCTTGACAAAGATTTTCTTTTGTAGCTTTCAATACTATATCATCAACATAAATTTGCACAATAAGGATATCATTCATAGCATGCTTAATGAAGAGTGTGGTATCTACTTTGGTACTTGAGAATCCTTTCTCAATCAGAAATCTTCTTAGCCTCTTATACCATGCTCTAGGAGCTTGCTTCAATCCATAGAGGGCTTTCTTGAGTTTGAAGATATGGTTAGGATCATGAGGATCTTCAAACCCAAGGGGTTGTTCCACATAAGCTTTTTTATTAATGAAATCATTCAAAAATGTAGATTTGACATCCATCTAGTAAAGTTTGAAATTTATGTAGGATGCAAATGTCAATAACATTCTAATGAATTGTATCCTAGTAATAGAGGAGTATGACTCCTCAAACCCGATCCCTTTTTCTTGACAGTTCCCCTTTGCTACTAACCTTACCTTGATCCTCACTACTAAACCAGATTAATGGAGTTTGTTCCTAAAGACCCAATTGGTTCCTATACTAGCTTGATGGTTAGGTCTTGGAACTAAGGTTCACACATCATTTCTCCTAAATTGGTCCAATTCTTCTTGCATAGCTAAAATCCAATTCTCATCTTCTAACACATGGTCTATGCAAGCTATCACTATTTGAGAAGTAAAGGCAAAGTTACCACATGGTGATAAGATGATCAAGTCCTAACTCTACCAAACACATCACCAATTACTTTGTTTTTAGGATGAGCATGCATCAATCTCCAATCTTTAAGAAGAGAAGAATTAACTCCCTTGTTTACCTCAATTGTGGATGATTCAAACTATTTATTTACTTCATCCCTCAATGTTTCTATTTGTTGAGGATGTATCAGTTTGTCTTGCATGTTCAACTTCTCCACATTTGCAGTGAGTCAAGCTACTTCATCATCAAAATCACTTGTTTTTCTTGAATAGTCAGTATATTCATTGAATTTGACTTGGATAGACTCTTCTACAGATTTACTACTCAAGTTGTAGACTCTAAATGCCTTGCTAATAATGGAATAGCCAAGGAATATCCCTTCATCATATTTGTTCCCAAGGTTTCCTTTTCCATTGTTAAAAATGACACATTTGCAGCTAAAAGTGTGGAAATATGATATGTTAGGCTTCTTGCTATGACACAAATTGAATAGAGTTTTATTTAGTATTGGCCTAGTATGAATTTTATTAATAACAAAGCAAGTGGTATTCATAAATTCAACCCAAAAATATTATAGCTTATTTTACTCACTCGACATGGTCCTTGCCATCTCTTGCGAGGATCTATTCTTTCTCTCAGCCACTCCATTCTCCTGGGTGCTCATGGTGCAGAGAAAGTTTGAAATATTCCATTATTTTCACAATAAGCTGTGAATTTATGGTTTTTAAACTCTCCACCAAGATCACTCCTAATGACAATAATATGAGATCTTTGTTTATTCTGTACACGCTTGGAAAATATCTCAAAGAATGAAAAAGCCTAATCTTTGGATGCAAGAAACATTATCAAGGTATATCTACTATGGTTATCAATATAATGAAATATGCATAATGTTTCCCTCCAAGACTCCTAGTTCTTGTTCGTTCCACTAATTCCATATGTAGCAACTAAAGGGTCTTAGTTGTGTACACTTCTCTATTTGATTTGACAGACTCTTTTGCTTGCTTTCCTCTCATGCAAGCATCACTCAATTATCCTTTATCAAATTTTAGTTTGGGTAAGCCAACTATAACATCTTTTTGATATAGTCGTTCTATCAAGTCTTAGTTGTCATGGCCTAATCTTCTGTGCCATAATAGGGACTCATCATGACCAATAAGACACTTGGCTTGGATATCAAACAAGTCTACTATATACACATTTCAATCTATCTTGCTTAGAACTACAACCGAGTCATGCTGATCTAAAACTAAAGAAATGCGAGATTTGAACACAACCTTATATCCTCTATCACAGAATTGGCTAACACTTAGAAGGGCATGCTTTATTCCCTCAACTAGCAAAACATCAAAAATAACAATAGAATGTGGTTGGCCTGCCTTACCAATCCCAGCCACTCTAACTTTTTCATTGTCTCCAAAGGTAACTGTTCCACCATTTTCCTCTTTTAGCTTAGTGAATAGCTTTATGTCCCCTATCATGTGCCTTGAGCAACCACTGTTAATGTACCACATGCTGCTTCTTATGGCTCTTAGACACTCCTATAATGACAAGGTTAGGTTTTAAATTTTGGTACCCATTTGAGAATAGGTCCAAGGGGGTTAATGGCAGCAAATTTTACCACGTATTGTTTCTTAGGTGCCACTAATCTGACATTAGAAGGCTGAGTAGCATTTACTATTTTTTCTACAGCTTTGGGAACCCAAACCATGATATGTTTGGTCTTTCATTTTCTTTTAGAATTTTTATATTATTTCTTTTGTTGTTGACCACCTTTCTTCTTAGGTTTCATTTTCAACAAGGTGGAGGTCAAGGTCTTTCTCAAAGCATTATTCTCTACCTTGACCTACTTAAGTTCATTCATGGTAAATTTATCATTCTTGAGCTTATCTTTGTTATCCTTTAACTTGGACCACTCATTGGTTATTTTCACTAGCTCCCTTTTTGTCTCTTTATATTTGGCTTTTAAAGCCCTTAAAATCAATATACAATCTTTCTAATTCTTCTAGAAAATTTTAAGATTCAAGTTCATAAGTTCATTTTCATGGATGGCCATGAAGCTGATTCTATTGTGGTAGTGGTGTGCTATCATAGGTAACCAAATTTAAAACCTATACTCTAATTAAATTACCTATAGTAATGCGAGTAAGGGTAGATCCCATGGAGAGTATCTAGACTAATTTTATGCTATGTGAATGAGAATGAGAGGTTTTGAGTGTAATGAAAACAATATTCTAAATGAATTAATTAAAAACACAATTAGAATTGAAATATTGAAATTAATCAAGAAATCAAATCTTGGTCCAAGTAAACATCCAGCATCAATATCTCACAACTGATCATTGATACAGATATAAATTAGTTCACACTTTGAACACTCACCATTGAAATTATTTTTCCTATCTCTCCTTCAACATAGTTAATTAGAAACATATGATCTAATTAACCCTAACTACTAAATAACCCTAAACACACATTAGATGTTTAATCTAATAGCAACTTTAATATTTGTTAAGATTGGTGAAGCTAAATAACACAAGCATACGTAGTTGCATTTAATTTAGTCTAATATTCCTCCTAAGATTTAATAATCTTTAGCATAGCAAATTATTAAACCCTAGTTGCCTCATAGATAAGAGTGATCAAACAATTATAAATTTGATATCTAATCTAGAAATAAATTATAATGAATAATAAACTAGTAGGCCTCCTAACAATTAAATGCAAAAATCATGAAAATAAGCATAGAAGAACATTTAATACTCAAAGCATACATTGAAGAATTAAAACAAATTAGATCTCACAGTATGTTTATTCTGAGGTTTCCATCTCCTTAAATCAATAATAAAAGTTTAGCCATGCAGGGCTATGAAAACACAAAAAGAGAGAATAAAAAATAGAAAAGAGAAGAGAGATAAATTCCCTATACCGAAAGCTTCAAAAGTTATGTTTCCTATGTTTTTCCCTCTTTAAATAACAAAATTTAGGGTTATTTTGCATGTTCGTACTATTTTCCAAGTTACTCTTGCTCAAAATAATTAAAAATTGGTTAAAATAGCTTACTTTCTCACTTGGACTGGCGGCATGGTGCCAAAATTGGGCACTGAGGTGCCCAAATTGTTGTCCAAATGCCACTTGTGTTACTATTCACTAGGAACAACATTTGGTATTTTAACCATAAATTTCTCATACAATGTTAGAATAACTTGATTCTTAATGTGTTGGAATGATAGTTTCAAGAGATAAAACTTTCATGTTGAATAAATTTTCCAAAGCAGCCTCCAAAATTTTCCAAACTTGAATACAAGTGACACCTTTATCATATTCAACAAATATGAATTGTGAGACAATTGTTATGTTTTGGCCATAACTTTCAGGTTTGATCTCTAAATCCTATGATTCTTGATTTGTTAGAAAGTAAACTTCGAGGGATGAAACTTATATATTTAATACTTTTATTAAATAAGTCTATATATGTATCAAAATGGCCTTAAGTGATGCTCAGATTATAAAGTGATGCTAAAGCTATCCTAAATCATCCAATTAGCTTCATTTTGTACTTAACAACTACATTTGTCTCCTAAATCAAATAATAAGAATAATGATCACTAGTAAGGTTCCTTAATCTCCAAGGAACACATACTTGAGGTTACTGGGAAGAGGCTTTAAATCTTGAGTAGATGCTTGCAAAATAGAGGGTAAAAGGCTCTTATTAGAAATTGGTAAACTCAATATAAAGATCATTACCTAATTTTGATAACTTCAGAAGGTCGTCTTATGCTGCAATAGTTTTCCGCAAATCAATACTCAAATGTAACACATCATTCTCCTTCTCAAGATGCTTACTAATGGTAACTTCTAATTCATGTTTTTCATCAAGTTTAAAGATGTTTTGTGCACAATAATCAATCACATCAACCGAGAAAATAGGATCATCATCACTAGGAAATTTTATGGCATTATAAATGTTAAACTTGACAATTTCACCATCAAATTCCATGATAAGTGTGTCACTATAAACATCTATCTTAGTCTTGGATGTCTTTAGGAATAGTCTTCCCAACAAAATAGGAGTTTGATCACCATTTATCATATCTAACACATAGAAACCTATAGGTAAAACCAAATCATTCACTTGCACAAGAACATCCTCAACTACACCTTTAGTATAGGAATTGGATCTATTAGCCAATTGAATCACAGGCCAGTCTTATTTAAAGGTACAAGTTTTAAAGAAGCATATAAAGAATATGACATGACATTAATGGAAGCTCCTAAATCTAACATGGCCTTTTCAAGTCTAGTGTTACCTATCATGCTAGCGATAATAAACATACCCGGATCCTTGCACTTTGCAGAAAGTTTTCTTTGAATGATTGCAGAAACATTCTCCCCTACTCTTACCTTCCCTTAAAGTTTTTGTTTCCTCTTAATTGTACATAATTCTTTTAGGAATTTAGCATAATAAGGCACTTATTTAATAGCTTTAAAAAGTGGAGTATTTACCTCACATTTACGAAAAGTCTCAAATAGACATTTATAGTGCTTAATTTTTTGAGATTCTGCTAAAGCCTAAGGAAAAAGTGTTGTTGGTTTATATTTAGAAAGAGGTGGAAACTTACATTGAGTTATTTCATCACCATTGGAAATGTTCATGTCTACAACAAGACCTTTCTCTTTTTCTTACTTTGTTTATGTAGGAGTTGCCTTTGTTGGAATCTCAACCTTTTTACCACTTCTCAAAACAATTGAACTTACATTTTCTCTTGAGTTCACCACCGTTTGAGAGGGTAATTTGATTGTCATTGCCATCTAACTTACTTGGTTATCCAAACTATGAATTCTAGCCTTCGTCTCCTATTCAAATTGTAAAGTATTAGTTGCAAGAGACTTAATAATATCATCTAAAGACATACCAAAGTTCGAAGTTTGTCCTTATGGTTGTTCTAGACGAGGATATGGTTATTTATACAGCAGAAAACTTTGGTAGTTTTGAATCATAAACTAATTTACTTTTAGGTTCCCATAGATGAAATTGCGATGATTCTCCCCATTCCAAGTTGTATGTGTTTAAATAAGGATCATATATTATAACTCCCCGCCCCCGGGCCTATGCATTTTACCATTCCCCTATAATTTTCTTATTTCCAAAGAAAATATCTTGCCAAAAATTTGGCAGTCTATAGATATAATTTTAATAAATTAAAGCAATAATATAAATCATTAAGAAACTCACAACTACCCATAAAACATACCCATAGCTCTGCCCAGGACCGGTCGCACCGTGATGGCAATAACTAGAACCTTACAAATCCATTCGCAATACTAATCATTTTGAAATGCTCATATATCTCATTATACATCATATGAAATCTTTTAAATACAAATAGTCAAACACATATGGGATTAAAACCTCAATTCATCATACTACAAAAAGGCATCTTCACACCTGGCTCAATTACTCCCAAATCATGGTTGGGCTCCATTACCTAAACTGCCAACTAAAAAAAATATAATATAGGCATGAGTTCTAGCAAACTCAATAAGTAGGCTGAAAAGAATGCAATAGTAAAGTAAAAATAGCATGTTATAAATTAGAACATGACTAAAATATAACAATAAAATCATACCTAGAGGCCCAAATTCTCATTTTTCAATATAATGCCTATATATATTACAATGTCACTCTAGGCACCTCCTATCATAGTGCCATGCAAGCACTTCATATCATAATTATGCCATACAGGCACTCCCACATATTACATCATCATGGAATGCTTGCCATTCCATCAGTACACACATTCATTTAATTATCAATAAAGAATTCTGGGATTTTTATAATCTCACATAAATTCAAATGCTCATAAGAAACATTAGATATTCTTCATCCCCAAGCACTCATGTGTAATAGACAAACATGGAAATCCTTATTATTTCCATCAGTCATCAATCCATACATTTATGTGACATATCAACATTAACTAACATAATAGAATGGAATATATGTTATCCCCAACCTTTCAAGTATTCATTTACTTATAATAAAAATAAGATTATGGAGCATAACTATTCCCAATAATCCATACGCTATATACATATATCACAAAACAAAGATTCATGGGGTATCCAATATCTCCATCCATGCATACATGCCTGTATAGAACCAAATCCAAACCACAAAATAATTTGCCATCCCTAGCTAGCAATACAGTCCACTTGAAAAGACAGACTACTTACCTTAATGGAGCTCATTTACCATCTTTTCATTCCTTATCTTGGCTTTTCATCCATACTCCAATAACCCTACACATGTATGATCCAATATGTATAACATTTTATTAGACATATACTATGCATAACTTTAACTATCACAACTTTACTTGCATTCTTACTATCATATAATTCATTTTCAACACTTTCTGTATAATAACACACTTCATTAATAATGAATTACATCTTAAAATAACCATTTCTTCATTCCATTTCATTTAGATCTCAAGGTTACAATCAAACCCTCTTTACACATAATTTACTACTCATGTGAGTATTTCATCAAATAGTGCATATACATCGCTTAATTTATAATAGTTCTATAAAGTGTTGAAGAGGATTTCCTTTTCAACCATACATACTCATTATACAACATGAGTATCATCTAATTAATCATAAAAGCAAGCTAATTAAACCATTAACTTACTCAATTGACTACTTAGACATCAAACACACAAAATCTTCTTTTTGCATTTCATGTAAATTATGAACAACAACCAAACAATGGGATTTCTCATGCCCCAAATCACTTTAAAATTTTCTCCATGATTCCTACATCAATTCCACCATTTCCCTCAAAATTTTACTTTCACAAAACCTTAATAAAGGAACTCATACTTTCTCATCCCAATTAAGTCACAAAACTCTATCAATAACTCATTAATCACTTTCCCCCATGAAGATTATATGTAAACCATGAAATCCCCTCACATCCCACTATTCACGAACTGTAGGAAACCCTAAATATGCATAAAACACAAATTAAATGAGGTAAAACCAACTTACCATGTCATCTACATATGGCTTCCATCATAGATCATGATTCCAAGCTCCAATCCTCAAGAACCCATCATGGGTTGCAACAAAATAGAAACCCCATCTTCTTTCACCATTCAAATGACCAAAACCCATCTTCATATGCATGCTTGGATGTTTATCCACCTAAATCATCTTTTTTTTTCTAGCAAAATATCAAGGATTTAGGCATAAATGAGGTTAAGGCAAGGATATGGGGAAAAACGGAATGGTTGGGTAAGAAATAGGACAAAAGATGTGTTGAAAAGTTAGCTGACAGACTTTACTCACCAGCCGGTGCTGTGGCACCTGATTCATTGGATGCTGCCCCTAAATGCCTTCATGAACTGGTGCTATTATGCAAGATTTGGGCACCACGGCTCCAAATGCTGTTGCCTCCTCTTTTGCCCTATCTTTCTTCCCTTTTAGCTAAATTTTATCCACATATTTTATTTCTATTTTTCTCCTATATTTATACCATGATTTTTCCACATATTAAAACATAAAATGCATAAACATTATGCATCAAATAACTAGGAATCAAATCATTCCACATTTGCTTCTAATTGGCACATGTTCATTTAACTTATATGCGGTCCATACATACTTGAATCCTTTCATTTTAAAAATAAATTTCTCCTCATCTCAAATCATCCCTTTATGTCATACAAGTAATCAAGTACATAATTAACCAAAAATTAACACCATGGTGGTTACTTATCTCCTTTGTGGTTGTCCAGAAAAACCACCCATTGCATTCACTTGCTCAATGTGTTCCTCTTGAAGAGTTGGGCACATATCAGTTGGATGCCTACTACCGAACAAACTCCACAAGTTTCACCATTTGCAAATGACCTATAGCCATTTGACGAAGAAGACAAGTTATACTTGTAATCTATTGTTGAAGAGAGGAAACACTAACCTCATTAGCAAGTTTGGATAGAGAGTCAAGCCTATTGCCAATTGTTGTTTGCAATTAGATTTCTTACGACTTCAAGAGTTTTACCCACCAAAGCTCCTCAACTAGCAGCATCAATCATGATCCTTTTAGTGGGAAGAAGGCCCTCATAGAAATATTGGATGAGTAGTTGCTCACTACTCTGATGATGGGGGTAACATGTACATAATTTCTTGAAATACTCCCAATATTCATAGAGGGATTCTTCACTATGCTGTCTCACACCAAAAATTTCCTTACAAATATTGGCCACCCTTAAATCTGGAAAATATTTCTCCATAAACAACCACTTTATCTTATTCCATGTTGTAATGCTCCCAAAAGATAAATAATAGAGCTAGTCATTAGCTACATCCTTCGAAGAGAATGAAAAGACCCTTACTTTTATTTGCTTTTCAGTCACCCCTGCGGGCTTCATACTTGTACGTACCACATGAAATTCCTTTAGATGCTTATAAGGATCTTCACATGTAAGACCATGAAAAGTGGGCAAGAGATGTATTAGTCCAAGTTTTAATTTAAAATTAATATTAGCATCTAAATTAGGAAACATCATGCATAAGGGTTGTTGATCCAAATTAAAGGCAACAAGCTCTTTCAAAGTCCAATTTCCACCCATGATTTCCTCCTTTTCTGAATTAGAATTTCTATCTTCAAATATAGGATTAGAAAATAGTTTATTCTCTTTGAAATTCTCTAAGCTTCTCTCTTTAACCCGTGCAAAGTTTTCTCTATTTTGGCTTACTACAAATCATCTTTATTAGAAGATCAAGTAATAGTCATAAACAATCAAGGAAAATCTAATAAAGCCTAAAAAATAAATAAGGAAAATTTTTTTCAAGAACAAAAATTCAAGAACAAAATAAAGATCACAAGAGTAAAAAAATATCAATTAGAATCACTCCCAAGTAGCGGCGCCAAAACTTTTGGTGTGCTATCATAGCCAACCAAATTTAGAACCTATACTCCAATTAAATTACCAGTAGTAGTGCAAGTAAGGGTCGATCCAACAAAGAGTTTCTAGCCTAATTTTATGCTATATGAATGAGAATGAAGGGGGGGGGGGTTAGTATAATGAAAATAATGTTTTAAATGAATTTACTAAAAACATAATTAGAATTAAAATGTTGAAGTCAATCAAGAGAGAAGACCTTGATTCAAGTCAACATTCACCATAACAATCTCACAACTGATCATTGATGCAAATATAAATCAATTCATACTTTAACATTCACAATTAGAATTATTTTTCCTATCTATCCTTCGACATAGTTAATTAGAAATATTTAGTTGAATTAATCCTAGTTACTAAATAACCCCAGACATGTGCTAGAGGTTTAATCTAATAGTAGCTTTAAGATTTGTAGAGATTGGTAAAGCTAAATAACACAAACACATGCAATTGCATTCAATTTAGTCAAATATTCCTCCTAAGATTTAATAATCTCTAATGCAGCAAATTATTAAACCCTAGTTGCCTCACAAATAAGAACAATCAAACAATTACTAATTTGATATCTAATCTAGCAGTAAATTGTAATAAATAATAAACTAGCATTCCTCCTAGCAATTAAACTCAATAATCATGAAAATAAGCATAGAAGAATATTCAATACTCAAAGCATAAATTGTATAACTAAAATAAATTAAATCTCATAGTATGCTAATTCTAAGGCTTTTATCTCCTTAAACCAAGAATAAAATTTTAGCCACTCAAGGCCATGAAAACACTAAAAGAAGAATAAAGAATAGAAATGCAAAGAGAGATAAATTTCCCACTCTAAAAGCTTTAAAAGTTCTGTTTTCTACATTTTCCCCTCTTTAAATAACCCAATTAGGGTTATTTTGTGTGTCTATATGATTTCCCAAGTTGCCCTTGGCAAAATAATGAAAAATTGCTTAAAATAGCTCACTTTCGCACTTGCAGTAGCATCGCGGCACCCAAATTGCTATCCAAATGCCACTTGTGTTGCTATTTAATAGGAATAGCTTTTGGTCTTTTTGCCATAAAGTTCTCAAATGATGCCAAAATCACTTGATGCTTAATCTATTAGAAAGATAATTTTAAGGGGTACAAATTTTATGTTGAACATATTTTGCAAATTAGCTTCCGTATTTGTCTAAAATTGAATACAAGTGACACCTTTGTCATATTTAGTAGATTTAAAGTCTGAGATAGTTGGAGTGTCTTCCATGTTTGATCTCCAAATCCTATGATTCATGATTTTTTGGAAAGGCAACTTCAATGGATGAAACTTCTATGTTTAACACTTTTGCTGAACCAGTCTCCATAAATACCAACAATGCCCTTTAAGTGATGCTTATATTGCTAACTAATTTCGAAGCTATCCAAAATCATTCAATTAGCTTCTTCTTGCACTAAATAACTCCAATTGTCTCCTAAATCAAAATATAAGAATAATGAGTACATTTAGGAACCAAATAAGGGAAAAAACTAAATATTATGGGAATAAAATATGACATTTTATGTTCTCATTAGGTAGTCTTCTTGATCTCCTTTTGTTTATGACAACCTATTGAATTGAGCTTCATGTTCATTCTCACTGTCACTGACACTTTGATGTAGCATGCTTTCTAGCACTTCCCATGCAGCAAGTGCCTTCTTATTCTTCTCAATTTCTTATTGCTACTTTTATTGTTGTTCTTCATCTCATTGTATGAATTGTATTTCTTCTACTATTCCCCTTACTTTTTATCTAGTTCTTGGCAATTGAATCTCATGTGGCCAGGTTTGCTACATTTGTAGTAGGTGGGGACTTCCTTTCTCTTATCTTTGCTTCTAACGTTTTTGGAATTGCTTTTAGTTTTCTTCTTAAACATGACAGTTTGAATCTTCTACTTAGCATTGCCATGTCATCATTGTCAACTTCACTTATGGAAGCTTCACTTTGGGATTCATTGTCTGATTAAACTTTCAGATCAATGGTTTTCTTTCCCTTTAGATCTTCAAGAGCCTTTTGTTTCATCATTACCTCATGGGTCATAAACAAACCCATGAGCTCTTCAACTTTGATTTTGTTAAAGTCTTTTGCCTCTTGTATTGCTGTGACCTTTGCCATCCATTATCTTGGCAAAGATCTCAAAATCTTTTTCACTATCTTGGGCTCTTCATACATCTCACCCAAGTTCTTCAGCCTATTGGTTATTCTTTGAAACCTCTCATAAATCTCTGAAATGGTATCTGATTCTTTCATTTGGAAGGACTTGTTTTCTTGCACTAACAAATTGATTTTGGTATCTTTGACTTGGTTAGTACCTTCATGTACAACTTTTAGTTTATGCCAAATCTCTTTCACAAAATTGAACGATGAAATCTTTTCAAACTCTGACAACAATAATGCACAATAGAGATTTTTAGCCTTGGCATCTCTTTCTACTAGTACAATGTCCTCTGTGGTATATTTATCTTTTGAGTTTGTGATAGTTTTACCATCTTTGATGATTTTCCATAACATAGAGTCAGTGGCTATCAAAAAATCTTGCATGCAAATTTTTCAGTACCTGTAATTGGTGCCATCAAAATATGGGGGTCTTGAGGTTGACTGTCCTTCGATCATGGTATTGTGGATTTTATTGGCCGTTAGGATCTCTTTAATCAGTTAAATTATCTAGTTATTAAAAATAACTGTTTAAGCCCACTCTGATACTAATTTTTTGTCCCATTCTGGAGGTAGTTCAAGAGGGGGGAGGGGATGAATTGAGCTTTTAAAAATTTTGGCCAAATTAAAGATCAACGTGCTAAAAATAAATGGAACAGATCACGCAACACAAAGTATAGAGATTTTTATAGTGGTTAGGCCTAAACATGGTACCTACTCCACTCTCTGAGTCAGTCTCTCTTCCTGCACTCAAGTTCCACTAAATAACTATTAGTTTTACAAGCTCACCAATAAACTTTACACTCATTGGCTTTCAAACTCACCAACAAACTTATACAAACATGGTCAACAAGCCCCTTGCTTATTGTCCCAAATAACAAAAAAAATGTTCAATAGAACACCTCTTATAGAGGCAAATTTGTGCAGAGTTAAATGCAGAAGAAATAAATGTAATGCAATGAGTACAAAAAGTTTCAAACTCTGAAAGATTGTAGAGGAATAAGCTTTGAACACAGTTGGCATGTTGCTCAGTGGAGTTAGAAGAAACTTTAAGACTTGAGTAAATGCTCTTTGCTTGCATCTCTCTTAATTATTTTGTAACCTTTGGAACGTCCTTGTTTACTCTTAAACTCGCTTTCAAATCTTCCTGTTGAGGCCGGTAGTGAGCACTGAATGTGGGGGAACATTTGAAAATCTGACCACTGAGTCATTCTCCCGGCTTCACATCATCTTGAATAAGCTCATATAGAGAAGAGAAGAATGCTTCATCAAAAATTAGTGTAGCTTGACGTTGTTTGTAGATTCGCAATATCCGAAATAACTTCAAACTGTATGAACGCTTCATGCAAACAATTTGGACCAACCTCATCTGAAATACCTTAGTTCATCTAAAGTAAATATTTCAAACTGAGTGCAATGGCTTGAAATACATAGCAGCATGTCTAAGCTTCAGCTTTGTCTTAAATTGAGTTAACATTGTCCAAAATAAAATTTTACAATGTCCTAACTTGGTTCGCCAATGTATGATGCTTGGGACATAGTATTTTTAGATCATAGAGACTCATCTTCATACTTTAGCATTGTCTAATATTGACTTTGTGTTTGAGCTTAGTTTCACAATGTTTGAACTTTGGTTTCACAATGTCTAAAGCTTTGCTTGCATCCAAGACTTAGGTATCCGATCTGTTTGCTTCTGCATTATACTTTAACACACTTGAACCATGTCTAAAGCTAGTCTTTGAAGCTTGTTTGATGCTAGACATATCCTTCAACTATAATATTGGCTTGGCAACTTGGATCTTTAGTTTCAAACTCAAACGTTGTTCCAAACATTGATTCTATGTATACAATCTTCATCTTTTTAGCATTTACATTTTCTTCCTAATTGATTGGTCTCTAGTATGATCTTGATTATGTTGTCCACTTTTACTGATATTATTTTCTTGATACATATACACTTATTGCAGCACACTTAGAAAGTGACAGTCAGTACCTTAACCATTCACTCATATGATTTTCCTCATCATTAAAACATAGTTGGTTAAATATGTTCATCATTAAAATTAAGCTAAGCAAAGGAGGTTTGAATCAACAAAAAGCAAGCAAAGGAGTATTTCAAATCGAATAGAGAAGTGTATCTTGGTCCAAATCTAAGGTAGCTTAAGAGGGGGCAGTTGAATTGAGCTTTTAAAATTTTGGCCAGTTATAAAATCAAAGTGCTAAAAATAAATATAAATCAATCACGTAGCACAAAGCATGCAAATATTTTTATAGGGGTTCAGCCCAACACAGTACCTACTCTACTCTCAGGGTTAGCCTCTCTTGCCACACTCAGGTTTCACTAAATACCTATTGGTTTTACAAGCTAACCAACAACTTACACAAGTTGGTTTTCAAAGCTCACCAACAAACTTATACATACGTTGGTTTTTCAAAGCTGACCAACAAACTTATAAAAGATCAGCAAGCCCCTTGCTTCCTATCTCTATCATTAAAAGATGTACACTAAGAAATGCCTCTTACATTGGCTGAGTTTATACATGATTCAATGCAGTAGAAATAAATTTATAACAATGAATACAAAGAATTTTAAACTCCCTTAAGTTGCTGTAGAGAATAAGCTTTCAATGCAGATAGCCTTTTAGCACTGTGGAGTTGGAAGAAAACTTAATGTCTGAGAGTAAATGCTTTTGTTTACTTCTCTTATTTCTTAAATTTTCTAACTTGTTGGAACGCCCTTTCATTAATCCTTTTATAACTTGATTCAAATTATGCCCGTTGGAGAATACAACATTCATTTAATGCGAGCAAATCGACAAGATTTTCTGTTCATTAGAGCTCTCTCATGGATTTTCATGTCTAAGATCTATTAAGCTATGTTTGAGTTCTGTTTTCATGTCTAGAATTAAAATCTCAAACTTGCTTGTTCTACTTGAAATAGAATATGCTTAGCCATGTCTAAACGTGAACCATCGTGTCTGGGTTTTGAATAGACATGTCTGAGTTAATATTTCAGACTTGGACTAGTGCTTAACTTGCAAAAGACTTCATTCTTCTAAATCCAAAAAAAAATCTCCATGTATGAAGTTGAATGCCCATGTCCAAAGTTAATATTTTATACTTGGTTGAACTATTCATCTTGCAACACTATATTTACTTATGTCCAAAAATGAATAGCCATGTCCAGAAATGCTTTGCCATATCTAGAATTATAATTTTGGACAAGGGCTGGCATGATTTGCTATTGGTTGCATAGCTAGATTATGGCTATTTCCGGAAGTGAGTTGGCTATGTCTGACTTTAAGATTTTGGACATGGACCTATAGACACATTTGGCTTTTTTCTTTAGTCAACAATGTCCGAGTCTAGATTCTATGTCCAAGAATGGTTTTGTAGTTCTAGTGTCTTGGCTTCTTATTCAGCAATGTCTAAATCTTATTCTATGTCCTAAATTAGTTATGCAGTGTCTGAACTTGCTTCTTCAGTGTTTGTCTCTTTCTTTGAGTTCAGAACTAAGATTTTTTTCTTTATTTTGAAACCTTGATTCTTGCCCAAACTTGGGCACAACTGCAAATTACTTTAACAGTGTTTTGAGGCATGTCTTGAAGTTGTTTCACGCACTACTTTTCAAAATTTCAGTGTAATTCTTTCTCATTTGAGTATTTATATTTTCTTTCCTCATAAACTAGTGGATCTTATCTTTGACATAGACTTGTATGCACTGTCCACTTATGCTATTTGCCTAATATATTGTTCGTTATTACACACTTGGAAAATATTGATCAGTAGCTTAAACTCATGTGCTTTTACTCATCATCAAAACTTGGCTCGTTAAATATGTTCATCATCAAAATCAAGCCTAGTTAAGAGGTTTGGTTCAACAATCTCCCCCTTTTTGATGATGACAAAACATCTGAGTTAATTACCTTTAAAATATGTAAAATAAGAACATAAATGGGAACTAAATATGGATAAATCATTTATAGCATAGGTCCCCCTAACTTAGTGCATCCTCCCCCTGAATGGGTGCACTGGGTTTTAATCATACATGTATATAATAATTTTCCTGAACAAGCATAATATCTCTCCCATAACATATAACATATTTTGATAAATATTTTTATGAACATACAACTTATTCTCCCCCTATAAATATACTTTCCAACATATACAATCACACAAGCATACAAATATCTCTCCCCCTTTTTGTCATTATCAAAAAGGTACATGGGAAAACATCCAAGATAGAATATGTATGAATATGAAATACACAAAATTGACAAAAAATTTATTTCATTTCATTTCAATATAAATGGAGTTACAAATAGAGTTACACTTAAGTATATTTTATTACAAACAGAGTGCTAATCTAATATTAAAAGGTGTAGCAGGGATAGGATGGATGGAAGAAAAGGATGGATTGGAGAGATTGTGTTGGGGTTAGAATGTGATCCATTAAAATGTTTGGAATCATGCATAAGCTTGTGTCCATTACATTTGAAAGGTCACATTAGAGGACCCAAAGTTTTGGACCGGGGAGAAGGGGGTTGCTTCTAATGCTACTTCTCCCTCCTTGTCCTTGGCCACAAAAGATGGTAACTAGCCTGTGGACTCCTATGAAGATAGTTCTTACAATCTCCAAAGAACATGATATTTATTGTAGATCTTCATTCAAACTCTTATCTTTTTCTTCAAAAACATCATGAAATCTAGTAAATTCAAAAGAAGAACTATTTGTAATACAAAACATCTTAACCACTACTCTGTCCACTTTGCTTCCTTTCAATGAATTCTTTTCGGCATACATCTCACTTTCTCTATCTTTGCTTATGGTCTCTATCGTATGGACTGAATTCTCTCTGGTTTTCACTTTAGCATTGGCAGTGAGGAGATGAGGATGAGTTAAATAGATTCTATTCTTAGCAATAGGTCAGTTGAAAAAGGGGTTCTAAGAGGTTCTAGCATATTGTCAAAGAAATCTATTATAAATATTTGCTAAAGTTGGTTAAGGGATAAGCATTCCAATGAGGACTATTTTAATTCCTGCAAGAAAATAAGACTTAGTCTCAAAAATGGGAGTTTAAGCATTTTAAGAAGATAATTAATAGGATTTGAAATTTTAGACACAGAAATGATGTGGCAAAGTCCGAAATCATAGTTTCGGACATGGAGGATTGTGTCTGAAAATAGTATTTCGGACATGAGTAGCTATGTCCTAAAAATCTATGTTTGAAGTGTTTCAACTAACACTATACATATATATATATATATCATTCAGTAATTAAGGTAATCATTCTGATCATATGACTACAAACATAAATTTATGATCAAGATATTTTCATTATGTAAATGGATAAATCACTTCTAATTCCCTTCTAATCATAAAGAATCTTTGCTCTAAGAGTAGCTTAGTCAAAATTTTTGGTAATTATTTTTCAGTTAGTATGAATTCTAAATAGACATTGTGATTGTAGACATGATCTCTAATGAAATGGTACCTGATTTCTATATGCTTAGATATAGAATGCATAATAGGATTGTTAGTTAGATTTATAGCGCTAGTATTGTCACATCTAATGGGCGTATCAGCAAATTTCAAACCATAATCTCCAAGTTGTTTTTCATCCAAAGAATCTATGCATAACTACTTCTAGCTGCAACATATTTAGCCTTAGTAGTTGATAGTGTAATTGATGTCTGCTTCTTGAAGAACCATGATATAATCATGTTTCAAAGAAACTGACAGGTCTCTGAGGTACTCTTACTATCTACTCTATAACCACTGAAATCATCATCAGAGTACCCAATTGACTCAAAGTTTGAATCCTTTGGATACCATAAACAAAGATTTGGAGTGCCTAAGAGGTATCTAAAGTTTATTTTAACACTAATAAGATGTGGTTCTTTAGGATCTGACTGAAATCTAGTACACATATATACAATAAATATAATATTTGGCCTACTAACAGTGAGATACAATAGAGATCCTTTCATACTTCTATAAAGTTCTTGACAAACAGATTTACCTTTTTCATCCTTATCTAATTTGATGGAAGTGCTCATTAGAGTTCCATATTTTTTTCCATCTTCAAGATTGAATTTCTTTGGCAGTTCCTTTATGTATTTAGCTTCATGGATGAAAATTCCTTCCTTTGTCTTCTTTATTTACAGTCCCAAGAAGAAGTTCAATTCTCCTATCAAACTTATTTCAAATTCTCCCTGCGTTAACTTTGAAAACTCTTGACAAAGATTTTCATTAGTAGCTCCAAATGCAATGCCATCAACATATATTTGCAAAATGAGAATGTCATTCATAGCATGCTTAATGAAGAGTGTTGTGTCAACTTTACCCCTTAAAAATCTTTTCTTAATTAAAAATCTATTTAGCCTCTCATACCATGCTCTAGGAGCTTACTTTAATCCATAGAGGGCTTTCTTAAGTTTTAAGACATGGTTGGGGTCGTGAGGATCTTCAAATCTAGGGGTTGTTCCACATAAACTTCTTCATTAATGAAACCATTTAAAAATGCAAATTTGATATCCATCTAGTAAAGTTTGAAGTTCATGAAGGATGCAAATGCCAACAGCGTTCTTATGGCTTCTATCCTAGCCACAGAGGCATAAGATTCATCAAAATCAATCGCTTCTTCTTGACAATACCCCTTTACTACTAATATTTAGTTGTTCCTCACAACTAATCTAGATTCATCAAGTTTGTTCTAAAAGACCCATTTGGTTCCTATAATAGATTGATGATTGGTCTTTAAACTAAACTCTACACATCAGTTCTTTTAAATTGGTCCAATTCTTCTTGCATAGCTAAAATTCAATTCTCATCTTCTAATAAATGGTCTATGCAAGTTGGCTCTATTTGAGAAATGAAGGAAAAATTATCATGTATTTGGTGATAAGATGATCTAGTCCTAAGTCCATCGTACACATCACTAACTACTTGGTTTTCAGGATAATCATGCATGAATCTCCAACCTCTTGGAAGAGAAGAATTACCTTCCTTATTTATCTCACTTGTGGATAATTCAAGTTGTCTATCTACTCCATCCCTCTCTATTTTTGTCTATGGAGTTTGTTTATTTTGATTTTTCCAGTTTATCATTTCTACATTTGCTATGAGTCTGTCTACTTCATCATAAAAAATCTTTGATCTTTTCTAGCAGTTAGTAGATTTATAAAACTTAACATGAACAGACTCTTCTACGGCTCTACTACTTTAATTATAGATTCTAAAAGCTTTGCTAATAATGGAATAGCCAAGGAATATTCCTTCATTAGATTGCTATCAAAATTTTCAAGGTTTCCCTTTCTATTTTTAAGAATAAAACATTTATAGCCAAAAGTATAAAAAATGATATGTTAGGCGGCTTGCCATAATACAACTCAAATGGAGTTTTGTCAAGTATTGACTTAGTATGAAAATTATTGATAATGAAATAGGTGGTATTCATAGCTTCAGCCCAAAAATATTGTGGCAGATTATATTCACTCAACATGGTCCTTGCCTTTTCTTGTAAGGTTCAATTTTTTCTCTCTGCTACTCCATTCTGCTGGGGTATTCTTAGTGTAGAGAAAGTTTGAAGGATACCATTATTTTCACAGTAAGCTGTGAACTTATCATTTTTAAATTCTTCACCATGATCACTTCCAACAATATGAGAACTTTGTTCATTCTATAGTCACCTAAAAAAGAGTTTAAAGAATGAAAAAGCCTCATATTTCGATGCAAGAAACATTACCTAGGTATATCTAATATAGTCATCAATGATGACATATGCATAATGTTGCCCTTCAAGACTTCTAGCTCTCATTGGTCTTACTAAGTCTATATGTGGCAATTGAAGTGGCTTAATTTGTACACTTCTTTATTTGGCTTGAAAGCCTATTTTGCATGCTTTTCTTCTAGGCATGCATCACACAATTGTCCTTTGTCAAATTTCATTTCAGGTAAGCCAACTACAAGATCCTTTTGATATAGTCATTCTATTATATCTTTGTTAGCATGTTCCAATCTTCTATGCCATAGTAAGGATTCATCTTTACTAATAAGATAGTTAGCTTGGATATCAAATAAGTCTACTATATAGACATTTTCATGCCTTTTGCCTAGAACTACAATTGAGTCATGTTGATCTAGAACTGAATAAATATGAGATTCAAACATAACCTTGTAACCACTATTACAAAATTGACTAACACTCAAAAGGTTATGCTTTAATCCCTCAACTAAAAGTACATCTAAAATAATAGTAGAATGTGGTTAGCCGACCTTACCAATCATAACCACTCTACCTTTTCCAATGTCTTCAAAGGTCATTATTGCACCACTTTTTCTTTCAATTTAGTGAACAACTCCTCCCCTATCATGTGTCTTGAGCAACCACTATCAATGTATCATATACTGCTTCTTATAACTATTAGACACACCAATAATAATAAGATTAGACTTTAATCTTTTGTACGTATTTTGGAATGGGTCCAAGTTGGTTAGTGGCAGCAAATTTTGGTACCCATTGTTCCTTGGGTGCCACTACTCTAGCATTTAAAAATTGAATTGCATTTACTGCATCCGCAACTTTCTTAGGAATCCAAACCATAATCTGTTTAAACCTTTGTTTTCCTCTAGAATTGTAATTCTTTTTCTTATGTTGCTATCAACCTTTACTCTTTAGCTTCATTCTAAACAAGGTGAGGTTAAGGTTTATCTAAGGGCATTGTTTTCTGCCTTAACCTACTCAAGTTTTCGAATTGTGCATTTATCACTCTTGAGCTTGTTGTTTTCATCTTTCAACTTGGAGCATTCATTGGTTACTTTCAATAGCTCCTTCTTTGTCTCTTTGTATTTTGTTTTTAAAGCCTTGAAATCTACATATAAAATTTCTAATTCATCAAGAAAAATTTGAGATTCAAGTTCAGTTACTTCATCTTCATAGATGGCCATGAAGTTGATTCCAGTGTGGTATTCTCGTTGAACTCCTTTTGTGACAATCTGTTGAATTTTGCTTTGTGTTCACCCTCACTGTCACTCGCACTTTCATGTAGCATATTTTCAATCATTTCATGTACCGCAAGTGTTTTCTTTTTGTTGAAGCTTTTATTGTTGTTGTTTTTACTTTTCTTTTTTGGATATGAATTGTGCTTTTTGTTTTGTTGCCCCCTTGCCCCTTATCAGGTTCCTAATAGTCATAACTCATGTCACCATGCTTACCACAATTGTAACAAGTAGGAACATCTTTTCTCTTGTCTTTGTTTCTAAAATTTCTGGAGTTACCTCCAATCTTCCTTTTAAACATGGCTTTGAAACTTCTTCTTAGCATCGCCATGTCATTGTCATTTTCAGCCCACTTGTTGAACCTTCACTTTGTGAATCATCTTCCAATTTAACTCTTAGTGCTATTGATTTCTTTCCTTTTGTTTCTTCTAGAGCTTTTTGCTTTATTAGAACTTCATGGGTCATAAGCAAAGCCGTAAGCTCTTCAACTTTCATCTTGTCCAGGTCTCTTGCCTCCTGGATAGTTGTGACCTTAGCCATCCACTACCTTGTCAAAGATCCCAAGATATTCTTCACCATTTTGGGTTCCTCAAATTTTTCTCCAAGACCAATCAGCCTGTTGGTGATATTTTGAAATCTTTCAAACATTTTTGATATTGTTTCGTTGTCATGCATGTTGAAGGCTTCATTTTCTTGCACAAGTAGATTAATTTTGGTTTCTTTGACCTGATTAGTGCCCGCATGTGCAACCTTCAACTTGTCCAAAATTTCTTTTACTGAGCTACACAAAAATCTTTTTGAACTTAGAAGGCAACAATGCACAGTAGAGGTTATTCTTAACTTTAGCATCTCTCTCTACTAATACCATATCTTTAGCTATATATTTATCTTCTATGTTTCTGACAGTCTTTCCATCTTTGAAGATTTGTCACAATTTATAGTCAGTGGTTATTAAAATATTCTACAAATGCATCTTCTAGTACCTGTAGTTGATGCCATAAAAAATGGGGGTCTAGTGTTTGACTGTCCTTCAACTATGATGTTGTGGATAGTATTGGCCATATAGATCACTTCAAGTAGTCAAAATAATTGGTAATCAAGATTGACTATTGAAGCTCACTCTGATACCAATTATTGGTCCCATTCTAAGGTAGCTTAAGAGGGGGGTTGAATTATGCTTTAAAAATTTTAGATAACTATAAAATTAGAGTACTAAAAATAAAGATAATTCAATCACACAGCACAAAGTACACAAATAGTTTTATAGTGGTTCAGCCCAACATGGTATCTACTCCAGTCTCTGAGTCAACGTCTCTTACTGCACTTAGGTTTCACTTGACAATTTTTGGTTTTACAAGCTCACGAACAACTTACATAAGTCGGTTTTCAAAGCTCACGCATAAACTTATACACAAGATGGTTTTCAAAGCTAACCAACAAACTTATAAAAGATTAGCAAGCCCCTTGCTTGTTATCCCAATCAATGAAAGATGTGCAGTAACAAATGCCTCTTAATAGGCTGCATTTGTACATAATTAAATATAATAGAAATAAATGTATAGCAAAGAATACAAAAAATTTGAACTCCCATAAGTTGTTGTAGAGAATAAGCTTTAAATGTAGTTAGCTTTTTAGAGGAAAACTTAATATCTGAGAGTAAATTTTGTTGTTTACTTATCTTATATTTTTCAAATTTTCTAACTCGTTGGAACACCCTTTATTTACTCATTTTATAATCGGATTCAAATTATGCTCGTTGGAGAAGATGACGTTCATTTAATGCGAGTGAATCGATAGCATTTTCTATCCATTAGATCTCTCTCATGGATTTTCATGTTTGAGAATTTCCATTAGATCTTTCCAGAATTAAAATCTCAAACTTTCCTTAATCATTTTGCTTGAAATAGACTATGCTTAACCATGTTAGAAAGTAAACCATTGTGTCTATTTCAGTCTTGGACTAGTGCTTAGCTTGCAACGGACTTCATTATTCTATGTCTGGAAATGAATCTCCATTTCAAACTTCGTTGAACCATTCAGCTAGCCACACTATATTCAGTTATGTCTAAGAATGAATTGCCATATTTGAAAATATTTTGCCATGTTCAGAATTATAATTTCAAACTTGGGTTAGTGCGAATTGCTCTTGGTTGCTATAAGGCCCTGGAAAATTTTACAAATGTAAATTTTTGTTATTGTAAAGTTTTGCTAATTTTGCCGGGTCGATAGGTTG
>JAYJMB010020005.1:0-34499 GCA_036873735.1 Pouteria campechiana
ATTCACGAGTCAGATGATGATTAATCAAGATACACTTTCCAGAATTTGTGTCCTTTCATTTTGGGATGGAAATAGGCAGAGAAGATAAGAGAGCGGCGAAGGCCATCCTGCCCGCCAACGACCGTCGTTCGCTCGTCGCCAGTGCCAGACGCAGCTGGTTGGTCGACTGATCAAATCAGATCAGTTGGCGCCTTCTGATTTTCCATACCCAACACCAAGAGACAGATATGAAGGACTAAATAAATTTCTTAGTGATCATAAATTCAAAAGATGTCAAGTAGACACTACTTTCCTCATTATTTACATTGTTAGAGATATTTTAATTGTACAAATATATATTGATAATATAATCTTTGGTGCTACTAATGAGAAATTGTGCCAAGATTTTTCCAAATTGGTGTAGGCAAAATTTGAAATGAGCATGATGGGAGAATTGAAATTCTTTCTTAGAATGCAAATCAAATAAAGTAAAGATGGAATATTCATCAATCAATTCAAATATATCAAAGAAATGCTTGCAAAAATCAAGATGAATGAAGTCCAATAAGTGCAGCCATGAGAATGAATAAAGATGAATCAATAACATTATTGACCAAAAACTTATATAGAAGTATGATTGGATTTTTACTTATTTGCTAGTCGTCTCAATATTCTATTTAGTATATGTATATATAATAAATTTCAATCAAGTCCTAGAGAATCATAGATTCTCATAGTAAAAAGAATTAAGTATCTAGTTGTTACTAAGTCTTGGCTTATAGTACCCAAAGGGATATTTATTTGATTTAATTGGATAATCATACACTGACTTTGTGGGATACAAAGTAGATAGAAAAAGCGTAAGTGGAACTTATCAATTTCTTAAATGTATGCTAGGTTTATGGAATTAAAGGAAGAAATTAGGTGTAATTTTATTCATTGCAAAAGCGAAAGACAATGCCATTGGAAGTTAGTGCTCAACTCCTTTAAATAAAATAACAATTAAAAGATTTTGGTTTGAGTTACAAGGACATTCCAATAAGGTGTGACAATACTAGTGCAATAAACTTAACTAAGAATCCAATTATGCATTCATGTATTAAGTATATCAAGATTCAACATCATTTTATTAGAGATCATATAAAAATTTGTGATGTTCGCTTAGAGTGCCAACTAGTGAACAACTAGTAGATATTTTTACCAAACAATTAGCTAAGCATAACTTTTGTAAACTTAAAGGAAAACAAGAATTATTTGTTCTACTAAGACTAATCTCATAACTAGCTTGATTTTGATGATGAATGGGCTTTAATAACCAAGTTTTAACGATAAGCAAACACATGAGTGACAAGGAGGGTACTAACAACTTTGTTTTCAAATGTTGAAGAAATAAAATGAAAAACTTAAGGAAAAATACAATGGAACCAAAGAAAAAGTGATATAGAACCCAAGGACATATGTAATCAACTTATACATATCAAAAACCAAGTAAGAAAGGAAGACAATAAGTAAATGCAAAAGAAAATTAAGGTTTTGCAAAATAGAGGATGACAGAGAGGAGACTCTTTCCTCTACAGAGGTCTCTATAACAACTTGGCATTTTATAAAGGAGAGTTCATTCTATAGAGGTTTGCCAAACCAACTGTTGATGCTAATTGGACCTTATAGAGGAAGCTACAGAAGAGAAAATCAAATCTTCAAAGATCTAAAGGAGTCCCTACACAGATCTCTCCTCTCCAGGTAGAATATAAAGGACAAACCATCCCCTTTAGAAGTTTACATTTAATGCCACAATAGATACCGATAGCTTCACCAAACCTACAAAGGTCTGTAGTTACCACTATTAGCTTTTTGATTAAGTGGATCGCAAGTCATCTAAAATAGATGAAATTATAACAAAATCACTTGCAATGGCTATAAACTCCTCCAAAGTGTATAAATAGTGTTAGTAAAGCTTGATTAAGTTATGTTCTAATGAAGTTCATCAAGATCCCAAAATGTAGAAACAGATTAAAAATTCTAAAAGCTTCAATCTAGACAATAATCTGAAAGGAAAATGCTCAATGTCCCAAATCATTTCAGACAAACTCCACATGTCTATGTCATCTTCAAATGCTAAAATGTGAAAACCAAAAGTTATGAAAGCCTTCCAACAATTGAAGCATATGTCCAAGGCACAAGAACAAAACAGCTTTGTCCAAAATTTCAAATAGTCCTAAATATTCACTTTAGATGCAAACTTGTTCTAAAGCTTAAAATGGGAGAGTATTTCAATCTGTTTGAAACATATCTCGGATGACGCGAGGCAGAGATAAAGGCAAATTTCAATCACTACTCAAGATGTTCCCAAAATCATATGCTGAAGTTTGGACAATGTGAAAAACTAACTTTAAATGTGCTAAAATATTTCAAACAAAGCACCTTCCCAAATTCAATACAATCTGCTTCATCTGTCTCTCTAGCTCTGTCCAAAATTTTAACTCCAAATGATCCCAAGCATGCAACAAAGTTTGAAGAAAAGTTTGGTCACGAAGAGTAAATACTGAATGGAGATCCTCTGTTCAAAATCTTAACTTCAAGCACAACAACATTGTCCTAAACAACAAGTAGCAAAAGCTAAAAATAGTTCTCACCAACCTTTGCTTCATATGTTCCTAAAAATCCATCTGCCATTTCTGGCAAGAAAGGCATTGCAAGTTTTCACAGCTGTAACATTCAATCAAAAATGACACATTTCAACAAGAGCAATTTCAAATGTTCTTCTTCATTCAATGAAGCTCACCTACCTCCAATGATTAGAATTTAAATCTAGTACAAAGAGAAGAAGAGCTGAAACATGAAAAGAGAAATAACCGTTGCATTAAACTAAGCTTAAACGTTCATTCTTTCACTTACAAAAGAGAAAGTCAAAGCCTTTGTACTGCAATCTTCTGCAACACCAATTAAGGCTCTCAACAACTTTTGGGAAGAACATTCACTTTTGTAGTCAAAGTTTTTGATAGACTTCCCCTGTACTTTTTAGTGAAACATTCTGGAAAGTGTATTTAAATCTTTTTGTTTCATTTCTATGATTGCCTTGTGTCAGTATTGGAGACCAAACTCAGGAATAGTTGTAACTGATCTTTTGGAGTGTGTCTCACAAGCTGCAATTATATTTTAGTTATGCCCCGTGGAGCTGGAATCTAAAAGAGTGCAAAGTTTAATGCCCCGCACCCCCAACCTATACATTTTAACCATCCCATACCGGGGCTAATGAGGGACACTACCATTCCCTTTCTTCTTAAGGAAAATCTTCTCATAATCCCATAATTTTTCAGTTTTGAAGGGAAATATCTTGCCATAAATCAGCAGTCTACCCTTTATTATATGAATATAAACCTATACGTTCATCATATAATTTTATAATGTCCATATCAACAATTTCTAATACAATACATAATTATTAATGATAACATAAATTATAAAATCATTAAACCCTTCTAACTTACCCACAACCCAGAACCTGCTTCACCCAATGATGACAATAATCATGACTAGTATATTACATGCTTGTCCACACCATGTACATTCACCATTTTGACATGCCAAGGCATTACATCATTACACATACTCAAAATATATCTCTAATTAATTTAATACACTTTTGAGTGAATATGGATGCATCATAAGAATTTACAATTTATAATTTATAAAAATCATAATAAAAATCATCATCTTCGAGCTCCTTTACTTGACCTATCCACTAAAAATTTAAATAAGAAGGCATGAGTCTGGACAATTCAGTAAGTAGGTACAAATAATAGAAAATAATAATAAATCATAATCACTTAGAACATATGTTCTCACTCAAAACATGAATCAACTATAACACTAAAATAACTCATGAGGCTTCAATCCTCATTAATCCAGTAAACATCTGTGATATCCCACATCGCCTAGGTGAGGGAGGGGGTCCTGGGTTAAATATGTGAGGCTTAGTTGCAAAGGTATCACCCATTTTAGGCGGGTGAAGGATGGGCCCGGAGGAGCTGGTGAGGTTCCTATTAAGGATGCATTGTGCTCCAGAAGGGGCAAATCTGTGACTCTAGTGAGGTTCCTGGTAAGGATGCACTAGGCAAAGTGGACAATATATGCTGGAGTGCTGGGTCATTATAGTTGGTGTTAGAGTTGACTCCCAAAAGTCTATGGGAGTGTGTGCCATGAGGACATGGAAGCCCTGGGGAGGGGTGTTTGTGATATCCCACATCACCTGGGTGAGGGAGGGAGTCCTGGGCTAAATATGTGAGGCTCAATTGCAAAGGTATCACTCATTTTGGGTGGGTGAAGGATGGTCTCAAAGGAGTTGGTGAGGTTCTTGTTAAGGATGCACTGTGCTCTGGAAGGAATAAACTTGTGAGTCCGATGAGGTTCCTAGTACTAGGCAAAGTGGACAATACATGCTAGAGCACTGGGTCGTTATAGTTGGTATTAGATCCAACTCCCAACAGTCTATGGGGGTGTGTGCCATGAGGAAATGGCAGGCCTGAGGAGGGGTGGATGTGATATCCCACATCACCAAGCGAGGGAGGGAGTCCTGGGCTAAATATATGAGGCTCAGTTGCGAAGGTAACACTCATTTTGGGCAGGTGAAGGACGAGCCCGGAGGAGCTTGTGAGGTTCCTGTTAAGGATGCACTGTGCTCCAGAAGGAACAAATCCATAAGTCCACTGAGGGCTTTGGTAAGGATGCACTAGGTAAAATGAACAATATGTGTAGGAGCGTTGGGTTATTACAGATATCCTACATCACCTAGGTGAGGGAGGGAGTCCTAGGTTAAATATGTAAGGCTCGATTGCAAAGGTATCACCCGTTTTGGGTGGGTGAAGGATGGGCCCGAAGGAGCTAGTGAGGTTCCTGTTAAGGATGCACTATGCTCCGAAAGGGACAAATCCGTAAGTCCGGTGAGGTTCCTCGTAAGGATTCACTAGGCAAAGTGGACAATATGTGCTGGAGCGCTAAGTCGTTATAGTTGGTATTAGAGTCGACTCCCAACAATCTATTAGGGTGTGTGCCATGAGGACATGGCAGCCTCGAGGAGGGGTGGATGTGATATCCCACATCATCTAGGTGAAGGAGGAAGTCTTGGGCTAAATATGTAAGGCTTGGTTGCAAAGGTATCACCCATTTTGGGTGGGTGAAGGACGGGCCCGGTGGAGCCGGTGAGGTTCATTTTAAGGATGCACTGTGCTCCAAAAGGGACAAATTCATGAGTCCGGTGAGGTTTTTGATAAGGATGCACTGGGAAAAACAGATAATATGTGCTGGAGTGCTGGGTCATTACAACATCCTACATTGGTCAGGTGTATAATATTATACTCATCACCTCACTTATTGGCCACTCTAGGTTCATCATACCAAACTAGGTGCCATGTCGACACCACATAACAAATCTATGTCACATAGGCAGAAATTCTTAACTGTGCCATTCAAGCACCATATACAATCTTAATATTGCATAATCATCATGGAGTGGTTCACATTCCATCAATATATACATCTACCAATATAAAGCAAAATAATTAATCACGAGATCATCCTTATCCCCATAAATTGTCAACCCATATACACAACGAAGGGATATTCTTTATCTCTCACATTTAGATGCAAGAATAAGTAACATGATATGGTATACTTTCTATCCTCAATAATCATATATCTATATCATAAATCAAATACAAATTATTCAACTCAAGGGATGCTCTTTAACCCTAACTTTCAAGTGTTCATAAAACATGACAATAACACTCTTGAAAATAACACGGGATATTTACAATCCTTAAACAAAACACATATGCCCAGAAACGATCAATGGGATATTCTATATCTCCATCCATGCATTCACAGATAGAGCCTACTTACCTTAAGTGAATTATTATATACTCCTCAAACTCCATGCCTTTTCATCCTTCTCAGATTATCCTATATAGAGTAACAATCTCATTCATTTATAAGATAATTTCACTAATGTATATCAAGCCAAATAATTTCTCCTTTTTCACATTTCTAATCATATATCATAACGATTTATACTCAATTAGTCTCAATAACTATCAATTAATCTTTATAACAAGTTATGTAAGCTATAACTTTCATTGGATGATTACCACTAAACTTAAACTCATCACTTATGTTGTATGCAACCTGGTTAACACATAATTAACATTAAGAACAATTCAATTAAGGTTTAGTTATGCTTTTAATGTAGATAAATCATGACTCACATAGACCATACATAAAAACCTCAATTAGGTCAAAGTCAAAAATCTGATTTCACAAATCCAAATCACCCTATACAAGTCCCATAACATTATAAGTCATGAATTACATATTTCCCTCATGATTATTACACAAAATCATGAAATTCCCCAAATTCTACTATTCACCAAAAACCCTAACTGAGTCTAAACCAAAATTTTGATTAGGAAAAGGCAATTTAACAAAGCCAAAACACTTTAATCTAGGAATTAATCACTTTTTCCCATAATTTCCATCTCAATTCTACCATTTTTTCAAATTTCACTATTCATCTTCCCAAAACCCTAGTTAACATAAAAATTGAAATTTCAGAAAAGGAAAAGTGATTTACCTTGATATTTAAGTGTGAATTCCTTCCATGGACAAGAATCCAAGCTCAAATCCTCCAAATCTTCCATCTAATCACTAAAAACCACATTTACTTCCATTTTCCACGGTCCAAGTTGGGAAATTTTGGGTTTGAATACATGAATGATGGGTTTTCAATGATAAATAATTAATTTCTTTGCTAAATGGCATGAAAAAGGGAGATTTATGGGTTTTGGGCATGGGAAGAAAGAAAATAGAATTGGGAAGGGAAAATGTAATGGCGGAATGGAAAACATCAATTTTTTAACTTTAAAACACTGACCAACGCTGCAATGCCCACCTGTCTACCCAACGCCCTTACTCCCATCGTGATCTAGCTCTATTGATGCCAGTTTCACTAGCTCCCTTATATTTTATAATTTTCTTCCCATTTTTGCTACATTTTGCTCATATATTTAAAGCATAATATTTTCATATATTCTAACATTAAAATAAATATTTAATCCTCTTTTTACACATCATCAAAATACACAAAAATTCCCCCCCATATAAGTCCAAATCATGTCCAATTACTTTGTCCCATAAAATATAACTTTACACTCCAATTCCTTAATGCTAAAGTCCAAAATTTAACACCCTAGGTATTACACAAAGGCACTAGATATTTATGCTTCCTAGAACTGAAATTCAGAAGAGTGCAAAGGCATTAGATAGTTATGCCCCCTTGAGCTAGAATCAAGAAGATTGCAAAGTGCACTAGTTGTATTTCTGCAATAAGAGATAGTGGAACCCAAGACACTAGAAGAGAGTATTCTTAAAAGAGTACAGTAGAGTAGTTGACTCGAACTACTATAAAAATCTCTGTCCAATTATTTGCTTGCAGTATTTCCTATTAAATTGCTAGAGGGACGTTAATCCTTCAAGGGGTCTAAGTAGAAATTTTTTATATACCCAATTCACTCCTCCCCTTTTGGGCATTTGCTTACCCTACGAGACCAACAAATAAAAGATCAAGTCAAAGAAAGAGCAAAGTTATACATCTTGAAAAGCTTAAATTCATGCATTTACATAAGTTAGAAGTTTTCTTCCAAAATGTTTCTACTCTAATGCGCATTCACTCTGATTGAAGCTCAAAGCCTACATCAATTTCAATCAAAAGGGAGTTTGAAACTCACTGGTTTACTATATACTCTTTATTCTTTGATTTACTTTTTGTACAACTTAGCCTAAGTAAGAGGCATACCTTTATATAGGTTCTTTTAGTCTGTTTGGTTTTTTCAAGTAAGAAAGTAAGAGGCATACCTTTGTATAAGTTTTTTTTAAGTCTTTTTGGTTTCTACAAGAAAGGAGATTGTAGTGTTTAGTGTGATTTCTGTAAGTAAAGAAACTTGCATTGGTTGTTAAGAGTTAATTGGTGAGCTCTAGAAAACTAACTTGTAATTGGATAGTATTGTGATAGTGGAACCTAAGACAATAGAGGAGAAACTATCTTAAAGAAGACCCCAACTCAGTTTAAACCACTATAAAAATATTACGCAAATGTACTTTGTGATTCTTGTTAACTCTTTTACAACACTTTTGCTTTAATTTTGCTAAAAATTTGTTAATCTCAATTCACCCCCTTCCCTCTTAAGCTACCATCTATCAAGGGGCCAACATGATACACATGCTTAAACATTGATGTATTTGTTCTAATGAAACATGCTTACATGAAATTGAAAGCATTTTTAAAGTTTGCTCAATTATTATGAATTGTATGGAAATAATGACTAAGTGCTAACTATGGTTGTTTAAAATATATATCATTCATTGAGTGTTAAACTTAATTTGATTTTGTTTGTAAACTTGGTAAGTAGAAGCTCAAATTACTGAGGTATCAATCAACTAAAATGCAAGTTACTAAGCTTGAACCTACTGATGTTTTAGAGTCCAATTTTTAAATTGGTTTGAATGGCCACTTAGCCATTTTTTTCCATCTCCAACAACTCAAAACACATTGTCTCATCTTCCTCTTCATTAGAATCCTCTCTAAACCCATTCTCACCATCCTCTTCTCTCAAAATCTTCCTCTTCTCTTCATTTTATAGTGCCTACTTGTCAAAAGTAAGATAAGTAAAGCTATAGCTCCTAGAACCCGCTCCACTATTAGAGCCACCACTACTTTAGCTTCTCAATCTATAGTTCCATCAAAGATTTACTCTAAGCATCTCCAAAGATGGCATACACTTTAGGGAACCTTTGGTTTCTTCTCCTAATCATGGTAATACCTCTTCTTAACCCACTTGTGGTGAAGATAAGGTAGACTCTTGGGAAGCAAAAGTTGAAACCAACCTTCAACTATACTAATTTGGTCATGAGAGTAGTAGGAAGAGATTCTATGAACTTTACGCAAGAAAGAATGTCCATGAATGTAAATGAATAGACTTTCCGTACCTTAGATAGGATAACCTTTATGTGAAAGAATGGTTTACTTTTTAGAGATAGGTATTGTTATTATAAAAGGTCACTCCATGGTACCACATTGGTTATGATCTTTCATAGCAACTCCATGTGATACTGACATTTATGTTCCAAAGTATTGTAGAAACATAAATGATATATAGGAAAGCAACTCAAATATAGTGGACCGTATATAGAAGATACATTAGCAAGCAAGATCCATTACACTAGAAGAAGACAAGAATGTGCAGAAAGAATGACACTGAAAACTTTGAAAAGAAGCCACAAAGCATATATGAAGTTATGATGCTCAAGCCTCAATGAATGATCGAATAAATCTTCTAAAGATAAAGTTAGTAACAAATAGCACCTACCTTCGACAGATTCAGACAAATCATGTCATGGACAAGTCAAATAAGTTTCTTATACATGACATCTATCTGCAACAAAAGACGAATTCATATTGCAGAAGCAAAATGAAGCAAAGCTAAACTCAGATAAATGACAAGCCAAAAATGGAGTCGAATTAATCAAGCATTTATTTATCACCTAAAGTCTATCTTGAATAAAAGAAGAATAATGAACTCATCCACAATCTTCTATAGACAAAGTAGAAGATGAAGCAGGAGCGGCATAGTAGCTACAGTGAATAGTTTACTTTGTTTATCATCTTCATCTGCAAGTTTGTTTGCCACTTGCAATAGACAAACCAACAAATGAAGTGCTGAAAAGATGATTTGTCTATGCCTCTATGATTCATCTGTTACTTATAACAAAAAAACCGTTAGAAGAATTGTTAGAAAGAGGATTTGTCTGGGCCTCGTCAATTCATCTATTACTTATGATGGACAAATCAACAGACGAACTAGTTGAAAGACTTCGTCTGTACCTTGCAAATTCATCTAAAGCTCTCTACAAACAAATCAATAGACAAAGTGAATTTGTCTATTATGAAGAAGCCTTGTCCATGCCAACAAGAGTTGTTTGTTATTTACAACAGACAAACCAACAAACAATGCTACTTCTTCTAGTGAAAGAAACTTCATTTGGTAAACAGTAAGCAAAGAACTCCGTTTGTGCCTCTAGAATTCATCTATCACTTATAACAGATAAAATAAAAGATGAACTAAAAGTTTTGCAATGATCTCAGGCAAATTTACAAAGATGAAGTTATTTATCATATAAATTTACTTAGAGCCAATTTGTCTGTTACTTATAAGAGACAAACTAGGACTTGATTAGACAAAGTCCTTAGAAAAACTATGGCTAAATCACTATGGCATATCATGATGAGTAGAAGCTACTTATACTAGCCAATGCTAAATGCACTTTTTGGTCAAACTTTCACTTGAAGCAGATCTTATTAAACATCGGACAAATTGAGCTTAGCAGAAGATGGAAAGAAATTCAAAGGAAAGCACTCCTCACTCTAACAAAGATTGCAACTCTCAACGGCTATGTCCCTTCAGGCTTAATGGGCATTTTTTCAAAATAATGAAAGAGTCATTCATGCAGAAATTTTTTATCCAATGTTTTCCAAAATTAAAAAAGCATCTTCTTCAAGGACGTCATTGCAGGCTTTTCAGCTAGAACAATTTTATCAAGAAGGCAATTTTTCAATGGGAGAAAATTCAGAATAGTTTTCAACATTCAAAGGAAGCCAACTACCTCCAATGGGCAAAAATTTCTGAAGTAATAAAATGGTAGTATAGTGTCAACAAAAAAGGTTGAAGAAGCTAAGAGAAAGATGTAAAGGAGAAAAGAGCTTAATTGAGTAAACTCTCTCAATTAGATAAATGTTTCCTCCAAGATAATCAATCTCCATTACACTAATAGATAATGAGACAAAAGATCTGTCTCAATCATATTTTTGGAGTATTAATATCTAATATACTTCAACAAGTAATCATCATATATGTGCTTAAACTCTCTACAATTTAGCTTAGTAAAAGAGGCAAAGTAATGTACAAATTGAGTGTTGTTAAACAGCCATATGAGTTTGTGGTGAGCTCTGGAACACCACATTGCATGAGTTATTGGTGAGTTTCGGAAAACCAACAAGTTTGCTGGTGATCTTCGAAACTAGTGAGTTTCCTAGTGAGCTTGTGAAAAGCAAAAGAGTGCTAGGAGCACTATATTTATGCCCTCTAGAAGTGAAATCTAAAATTATGCTAGGAGCACTATTGTACTTCTATTATATAGGACATAATAGAATCCAAGGCACAATAAGGGTGTACTCTTAGAAGAGTAGATGTAGGGATGGGGTACATAAAATACTATAAAAATTATTGTGTTTTGTCTACTTAATTACTTTACCTAGCATGATATTATCTGATCATTATGTTACATACATCATTACATACACATATGATAACCAACTTGAAAAGAGAATAGCTAAGGAAAGCAGAATCTGTGCATGGAGCAGACATCAAAATTGTGCAAAGAACTATAAAAATCTCATATGCATTGCAATATGATTTCTGCTTAGCACATAAACTTTCATTTGTTCATAATTTTTATATGCTCAATTCACCCCTTCCCTCTTGAGATATTTACTACATGGGACCAACAATACATTAAGGACTCTATTTGAGGTTCCAATTGAGGAAGATCCATTATCAGGTAGTATGAGCATTAGGGCTATTTTCAATGATTAACTAGCTCCACCAACCATCATGATAAAACAAATGTTATTCAAAAGGTGGATCTTGCTCCTAATGTATGGGTACTCAGAAGTATTCTTGCCCATTCTTCTCCCCAAAGATGGTAGTAGAGATGCGGTTACAACCAAAGAAAACCAAGATTTTGTAAAAATTGATCCACTTTAAAAGAGTCAACTTGCCTAAACTCATATTAAAATACATTACAAAGACCAATAATGATTCTAGAAATCTAGTGTTGCAATATGGTTCTTGACTCATCATGGCCTTTATTAGTTTTGAGGTTGATTTGAGACATGAATTATTTGTTCTTTTGGGTAAGAGGACTATCATTGGGCAAACAATGTTAAAATATATAAACATTGATGTGGAGAACGTTAAAGAGGCTAGGAGAAATCAAGGAGGAGTTAGGGTAAATGCTAAACAAGAGTCTTGTGATGAGAAAGTTAAATCTCATGGCCTATAGTTTATGAGGGCATGTTAACTTCACTTTCCAACCAAGGCATCCAGATGTTGAGGATACTACACCCCCTTCCTAGCCTTCATAGCCATCCCTGCTTTCATTCAATCCTTCTATCCTTGCCTTCCTATGGAATTTTTGGACTAATGTCTTCTCAGAGATTTTATCTATCTAGTCATCTCTCGCTTTCATATCATCCTAGCAAGTAGACATCATTCATAAGAAGGACACCTTGGAGTCTGTCTATAGTCATATCTACTTTACTCTCAAGATTGCCCTTCCCACTCTTCTCAATATTATTTAAGTTTCACCCCTTTTGATGCATAACAAAATGAGGGACAAGAATAGAAAAGATAATATGTTGTGCAGATGGTTTTATGGTTTTAAAGTTTTATATAGTTTCATAGTTTTGATTATTTTTTTTAACTTGTGAATGTTAGTTTTAAATTTATAAATGATGAAATTTGTGAATTATAAATGATGGGTATGATGTGTAGAATGATTGTTTTGATATTGAATGTATGATGGAACAATCACGTTATTCATTGAAAACAAGATTCAAAATAACTACATTAGTCTCTTTGAAAAAAGTGATTCTTCATTAGATTTTGTTATCATCAAAAGAGGAGAGATTGTAGACTCCATCTAGCAAGCAAAGCAATTGTAAAGTTAAGTATTTTGATGATAAACAATACTAATGAAAATCATATGTTATGCTAATGTTTGTCTAGTTGAGTTGGATGCCAGGACAAAAGAAATTCACATAAAAGCATCTAAATTGATGGCCAAATTAGTTTCTTAGAAGAAGAGAACTTGTAACTAAAGGCAAAAGAAAATAGAATTGAAGATTATAAGATGAAGCTCAAATGCAACAAAGAAAATGTAGGTCTTTGTGACCTCAGTAGGTAGCTCAAGTTATTGACTCAACCTACCAAGGTACCTCAAGTTACTGAGATCAACCTACTAAGCTTGCAAAAAAGTTCCACGTTTTTCAAGCCAACCTAAGCAACTGCAGTTACTAAGCCAAGCCTACCAAGTCACCTCAATAGGTACCTTAGAATATTGAGGTCAACTTGCTAAGCCACCTTAGTAGATACATAAAGTTATTGAGGTGAAATTGCCAAGCTTCCAAGGACTTCCAAGTTTTTTAGATTGCCTAAGTAGCTTAGGTTATAGAGCTTAACCTATTGATGTACCTCAATAGGTATCTCAAGTTATTAAGATACCTATCAATGATGGAGCAAGCTTATAACAGTCAAAACAATTGAACTTTAATGCTGCTACCTCTCTCAAGTGGATGAATTTTGATGCTATTAAATGTATTGGATTTCTCCATTATACTATACATAAGATTGAATCAAGCATACACATAAACCTTCAAGTTCAACCATCCCTCACTCACTTAAAGACACTCAAGTGCTCAAGTTTCTTGAAGAGCTTCTCTACACCAAAACTCTATTTGTAATTTTTATTTCCTTTGTTAAATTCATCTTTCAGTTATATTTCCTTGGAGTAGTGTTGGGGACTACTTTCCAAGAAGAAAAATTAAGTCATTGGAGTTATGTGCTTACACCCTTTATTTTGTGTAATTGTTTATACCCTTTAGAGTTATGTTCTTACACCCGCTATTTTGTCTAGTTGTTTATACCCTTTAGAGATATAGAATTTAGAAGGAAGTTGTGCCTTTATGGTTGTATTGCAAGTATTACAATTAGTAGAACCAAAAGAAAAGGAGAAGATTGTTTTGGAAGATTGGAGTAGGTACTGAGTAGGGCCAAACCAATAAATCATTGTGCACATTTTGATTTCTAGCTTTTCATTATGTTTATGCCTTGTGTGATTGTGTTTGCATATTTTAAAGAGAATTTAATTCTAAAGAGGTTGGATTAAAATAAATTTTTAATAACTCAATTTACCAATCTCTTCTTAGGTTATGTCATTACTAGAGACAAACAAATTTAATAAAAGGATTTTCATATAGTGTTATAGGAGCTTTGGGACCTAGTACATAAGGATTCCCATAGATGAACAGATTGCAAACATAAATATGTAAATAAGTGGAATCAAAATTTGATAGAATTTGGTTGTAGTGAGTAGAGATTGCAAGGTTGTCCATAAGGGGCGCTTTTGGGTGAAGGCTTGGCCTATATTAATAAAATCAAGTGAGCTCTGTTTATTAGTGGAATTTGATGTTGAAGTTTCACATTCACAATAACCCAAATCAAATAATTCAAACATATAAACTAAATTTTCTTAATGTAAATAACTAGAAAAATCCTTAAAGTAATTGCAAAATAGATGGGTCATGTCATAACTATATAGATAATAAAAAAATTACTAACATATTTTTGCATTAGTTATAAAAATGTGGTAAATATATTTTCTAATTACTTATAACACAAAAATAATAAATATATTAATGATAAGCTCATATTTATCATATTTTAGATGCCTAAATTCATATATTTTGGTTTTTAATTGACATAATTTCATTGATTTATATTCACATTCGACCAAATATTATACTTAATGAATTTAGTTTACGTTTTAAGTCAATTTGGTGGAATTTAGGTCAATTGGGCCAAAACACCCTATTTTGGAGCAAAGAGCCTATCTAGCAACTTAATTAGTCCTAGGATCTTGAGAATGATGATATTATCATGATGGAGCAATCTTACATGATGTGGGACATGTATATGTTTGGAGAATTCAAGTCAATTATGCAAGAATAACAAGTAGAGTGCAATCAATGGTGGACAACATCTCAATTGTTCATTCATGCATTGAATTGCACTCTAATTACTTCTATCGCTTCAAGATCAGTAGTGGGCCATCATGGGCATATAAGGAGTGGTTCACATGTAATAAAATCATGCAAAAATAGATGGGACACTTGGGAAAGTGGTGGATGCAAGCATGGAGAAAATGAGAGAGATTGGAAAAAGTTATATTGATTTTGTTGGTCTTTAACTGGATGGTAGCTCAAGAGGGGGGGTAAATTATGCTTTCAAAAATTTTGGCCAATAACTTGAGAGATGTGCTTAAAATAAGAAAAAAAAAGTAAAGCTCATAGTGCAAACACACAATATTTTTAAAGTGGTTCGTGTTGGTATAAATGCATGGTTTCGATGACAAACAAAGCTTAACTAAAGATTATGTTGCTAAGATTTTAATATGCAAAAATCAAGTTGCAAGTCTTATGAAAAATGAGCTCAAAAAACAGATTTTATGGTGTCAAGACTTGGACATGTAAAGAAACAAAAGACGAAGTGTTGTTATAGACAAAGCACTCAGTTGTTTCCATTCATCTATCAACCTAAAAAATTATACCTAACGGATGCAAAGTAGTGTGCACACCATAAACTTCATCTATCACAGGCAAGCCACAGTTAAACCAATGGTCATCTGTTGATAACAGACAAAGTGGGAAAGTGAAGATCTTCCAATGGAGCAGTGAAAGGCAATATGACAAAGCAAAGACTTTGTGAACTAATGACCATCCACTAATAACATACAAAGTGGAGAAGTGAAGATCTTATAGTAGAGCAATGAAAGGTACTATGACAAAGAAAAGACTTCATGAACCAATGACCATCTACTGTCAATAGACAAAGTGGAGAAGTGAAGGTCGTATGGTAGAGTAAAAAGGTTCATCTAGTGAGCAATGGCATCTGTCTATTAACAACTAAGCTCATCTAATATCTATAACCGACAACCCAACAGACTTAGCCAATAAGAGAATTCATCTATGCCTCAATGCTTGGTTTATCACTTTTAATAGACAACCCATCAGATGAAGCAATGAAGGAAATCCGTTATGCTCCAACATTCCATCTGTTACTTACAACAGACAACTCAATAGATGAAGCACTGAAGAAACAAATCATCCATGGTTCTACCATTCAATAGACAAACCACAAGATAGAGCATTGGAAAGGATGATTCATCTACTAACACTAAAAAGGATGATTCGTCTACTACCTATGAAAGACAAAGCAAAAGACAAAGGAACCTTATCTTATGAATAGGTGGACAGATACTATGTCTCTCATAAGTAAAAGACGAGCAACAGTTAGGCTGAATCATTGGTCTAAAATTTGGAATTAATAATTTCCTTTCCATATTGATGAAAAAGTTAGTCATTGCAACAATACCTCGACCAGAGCTTATTAAGAAACTAGAAATCATCTTCTCTAAGGTCAGTGCTGTAGGTATTTCAATAGACGAGGATTAAGCTAAAATCAAAGAATTCAAAATATGCTAATCAAAATAGTCTTCTATCATTAATGGAGCTTACCTACCCCAATGACTGGAATTCAAAGAAGTTATAAATGAAGCATCATTGGAGCAGGAGGAAGCAACCAAGTATTGAGAAAATCATTCAAGTCCTATTGAAAGCATTTATTGATTAGAGCCAAGATTCTGTTGTTCTTCAAGAGTCAAGAGTCTTGTATTCAAATCTTCCTCAATGTTCTTCGAAGGTCACACTACCTTTGGGAAGATCATTTACTTTTGCATTCAATTTTCAAGAACCTTCCCTTGTACTTACTGGGAAATACCTATGCTTCAACTTTTGATATTCATTCTTTGTAAATTTCTTGAACTAGTGGTTGAAACTAGACTCAAGAAGAGTTGTGACTGTCTGAGTATAGACAAGAGTTATTTATGCCCCCTAGAGCTAGAATCTAAAAGAACACTGGGAGCACTGTGAATATACCTCTAGAGCTAGAATCTAGAAGAGTGTTATAAGCACTTTGAATATGCCCCCTAGAGCTAAAATCTAGAATGGTGCTGGGAGCACTACTGTATTTCTACTATTGGGAATCCAAGACACTAAGAGAAAAGTGTTCTTCGAAGAGTGGGGTAGAGTGTTTACTCGAACCACTATAAAAATTACTTTGTGTATTTGTTAATTGAGTGATTAATTGCTAGATGGATAATTAATTTAAAAGGAGTTGAGAAATAATTTTTAAATACCCAATTCATTTCTCCCTCTTGGATTTTTGCTTATTCTTTAGGCCCAATAATTGGTATCAGAGCAATCTACATAAACACTTGTAGTAATCCAATGGCAAACCCATCATCCTCATTTCAAATATTCGTTGAAGGGCAATCATTTAACCAACCACCCCTATTTGATGGAACTAACTTCACTTACTGGAAGCTGAGGATGAAGTAATTCATTATAGCTAATGATATGGAGTTTTGGAAGGCTATTAAAGTTGGAATCACTATTCCCACTACTAAAGTAGATGCATGGACTAAGGAGAAAGCTACTTAGTCAAAAATAATATAAAGGTTATGAACTCTTTATTTTGTGGACTATCCTCATTTGAGTTTAATATAATATTCTCTTGAACTACAACAAAAGGTATCTAGGATAAATTAGTGTCTATATATGAAGGATTCTCACAAGCCAAGGGAACTAGAAGAAATATGTTGATAGGAAAACTAAAAACTTTAGGATTAAGAAAGGAAAAAGTATATCAGAAATGTATGCTTGTTATTCTAAAGTTACTAACGCTTTGAAAGGTATGGAAAAAGAAGTCACAAATTTTGAACAGGTGATGAAGATACTAAGGATGCTACCAGAATCATGGAACCATAAGATCACAGCAAACAATAGAGGAAGCAAAGGACCTAAACACTCTTCTGGTGGACAATCTTATCATCTCACTAATGTCACATGAGTTGATCAAAAGTAAAAGAGAGGAGCCAAAAAAGCCAAAAAAAGGAATTGCTCTGAAAATAATAAAAGAAAGCAGTAGTAATCTAGCATCACAATATGAAGATGATATGGCCATGCTAGTCAAAAACTTCAAAAACTTTAAAAAGTTTGCAAGAAATAGTAGAGGCATCACCTCAAGGAGACAGCCTAGATAATAGAAGAAAATGACTGAAAGAAAGAAGGATCTCCCTACATGTTATAGATGTGCATGGATTGAACACATGTCTCCTAAGCATCCCAATGAAGAAAAAGTAAATATGAATAAGAAGGATGATAGAAAAGAAAAGAAACACTTCAAGAAGTCTTCAAGAAACCAAGCTAGAGAAATGTATGTGATTGATTACGACTCATTAGGGATAAGCTCAAGTGAGAAATGTGACAATGAAGTTGGACACTTTGCAAGAATATACTGCATGGCCTAGATGGAGAATAAATCAACAGATCAAATCACTATCCAAGAGCAGTGCACAATGGAGCTAGAGACAGAGGTAAACTCTTACTATTCCTATAGTTCTGACTATTTAAGCTTAGATAGCACTTATTTCAAATGTAAAAAGTTTGATGAGTTACAAAAATCTTAAAACTCTCTATTCAGTGAGTTTAATTCATTTGGCCAAAAACTTACTCAAAAGAAAAAACAAATTGACGCAACTATCAAATTAAATTCTATTCTGATAGATAGAAATCTGTCTCTATAAAAGGAGGTTGGAGATCTAAAGAAAGAGATAGAAATATTAACCAACATGTTGAGTAAATTCTCCAATCCAACAAAATCTATGACCAATTTCATGAGAATGATCGATCAAACCAACAAAAAGGAACATGGCTATGAATAGTTAGATGATGAAAACTTATAGAAATTTGTTGGATGGTTCAAGGGAGTGAACCTCATAAAAGAAAGGGAAAACTATCCAAACATTAAAAAAGGTTCATGGGTTATCCCTAGATAAAGAAACTAATGGAATATAATGCATCTAGCAAAGTTCCAAATACTTACTATTTCTGCAACAAAGAATTGAACATAAAGTGTATAATTACTATGCCAAAAAGATGTAAGTAAAAGGTGCAAAGATGAGATAAAAATGAAAGGAAGATGCACAAACTTTCACCGCACATAATTCCACTAACACCATTGGACCTAGTACTTGGGTACCAAAAAGGTAAGAAGAAAATTTATTTTGAATGTAGGTAAGTCTCAAAGCTACATCTAGTATTACATGGTTCATGGATAGTGGCTACTCGAGACATATGACTGGGAATAAGAAGTTGTTCTAAGAATTGAAACTGATGAATGGAGGAACAGTTACATTCGCCAACAATGACAAAGGCCTTATCAAAGGAATAGGTAAAATTTATGATTTATTCAATGCATACATAGAGGTTGTATTATATATAGGAGGACTCAAGCACAATTTGCTAAGTACCAATCAATTATGTGATAAGGGTCACAAAGTTGTGTTTGAACCATTTGCATGTAATATATTCAGTATAGACAATGATCTATTGTTTAGGGAAAAATGGCATGGAAATATCTATCTAGTACAGGTAGATGATAATGTTGAAAAATGCTTAATTGCAATCAAAGATGATCCATGGGTATGGCATAAAAGGATGGGATATATCAATATGTCAAATATCAGATCTTTGTGGAAAAAGGATCTTGTGATTTTTCTGCCAACATTAAACTATGACAAAAATCAAATATGCAAATCTTATCAATTGTTAAAATAGACCAAAGTATCCTTCCATCCTAAAAATGAACTATCCACATCCAAACCCCTGGAACTATTGCATATGGATCTATTTGGACCATCAGACATTTTCACCCTTGGAGGAAAAAGATATGTATATGTGATAGTGGATGACTACTCTAGATTTACATAAGTGATTCTCTTGACTAACAAAGATGAAGCATTTTCAATATTTTATACATTTTCAAAGCTAGTTCAAAATGAGAAACAAATGTTGATTGTATCCATCCACAGTGATCATGGTGGTGAATTTGAGAATAGAAAATTCATTAATTTTTGATGAAAAAGGAATTCACCATAGTTTCTTATCCCTCAGAACTCCTCAACAAAATGGAGTTATGGAAAGAAAGAATTGAAAAATTCAAGAAATGGCAAGAACATGTTGAATGAAAGTAAATTATCCAAATTGGGGAAAAGCAGTTAGTACAACTTGTCATGTGTTGAATAGGGTTACCATAAGAGCAATCTTAAAAAAAACCCATAAGAACTTTACAAAGGAAGGAAACCAAATATCTCATATTTTCATTCTATTAGATGCTCATGCTATGTGCTGAATAATGGAAAAGATAACCTTGGAAAGTTTGATCCAAAAAGCGATGAAGCTATCTTTCTTAGTTACTCTTCCAACAGTAAGGCATTTAGAGTTTACATTAAGAAAAAATAGGTTGTAGGAGAGTATATACATGTTACATTTGATGAAGCAAATGTAACCTCGAGGAAGGAGTGTGATAGTGATGCAGATGAATCCACAACAAATATGAAGAAGCTCAAACTGAAGGATCGAGAGGATAGCACAAGCTTTGAAGATATACAAAGTTTAGAAAATGAAGATGAAAGAGTGGGTAATATTCCCTATCAACCTTCTATTGATTTGAAATTCATTACTAGTCATCCTAGAAAACAAATCATGGATAATGTCTATGATAGTGTCAAAATAAGAAGGTCTATGCAAAATATTTGTGGTCATTATACTTTCATCTCTATAATTAAACCAACTAGTATTGATCAAGTTTAATGATAAAAATTGGATTATAGCAATGCAAGAAAAGCTCAACTAGTTTGAAAGGAACAAAGTATGGAAATTAGTTCCAAAATCAGAGAATGTCAATGTAATTTTAACTAAATGGAAGAGTGGGTTAGTTGTAAGAAACAAAGTAAGGTTAGTTACTAAAAAGTACTCTCAAGAAGAAGGAATTGAGTTTAAAGAGTCATATGCTCCAGTAGCTAGATTAGAAGCCAGAATGCTACTCGCTTTTGCATCCTATAAGAACTTCAAGTTATTTTAGATGGATTAACAAGTGCATTTTTAAATGGATATTTAACTAAAGAAGTGTATGTAGAGCAATCTCTTGGTTTCAAAAATGATGATCAACCAGATCATGTCTATAAGCTCACCAAAGCATTATATGGTTTGAGAGAAACTCCAAGAGCTTGATATGAAAAGTTAAGCAAATTCTTAAATGATCATAAATTCAAGAGAGGAAAGGTTGACACTACCTTGTTTATCAAAAATATTAACAAAGATATCTTGATAGTTCAAATTTATGTAGATGACATTATATTTGGAGCTACCGATGAAAAACTCTATCAAGATTTCTCAAAGATCATGCAGGCTGAATTTGAAATGAGTATGATGGGAGAGTTGAACTACTTCCTTGGATTGCAAATCAAGCAAAGAGATGATGGAAATTACATTTGTCAATCCAAATATACTAGAGAAATGCTAAAGAAGTTCAAATTGGAAGAAATTAAGGCAGCAAGCACTCCAATGAGCACGTCAATAAGGCTAGATAAAGACAAAAAGGGTAAACTTGTAGATCAAAAACAATATAGAAGTATAATTGGATCTCTTGTTTATCTTACTGTATCTAGACCAGATATTCTCTTTAACATATGCTTATGTGCTAGATTTCAGTCCAGTCTTGGGAAATCTCATCTTAATATAGTGAAATAAATTTTTACGTATCTGATTGACACACAAAATCTAGGACTTTATTATCCCCAGGGAACTGATTTTGAATTCATTGGATATTCAGATGTTGATTTTGGAAGATACAAAGTTGATAGAAGAAGTACTAGTTGAATCTGTCAATTCTTAAGAAATAGTCTAGTATCATGGTTTTCTAGAAAATAAACTAGTGTTGCTCTCTCTACAATAGAAACTAAATATACAACAGCTAGAAGTTGTTGTGCTCAATTACTATGGATGAAACAATAGCTTATCAACCATGGACTAAGCTATAGAGATATACCTATTAAATATGATAATACTAATGTCATATGCTTAACAAAAAATCCTGTCCTACACTCAAGAACTAAGTATATAGAAATTAGGCACCACTTTATTAGAGATCATGTAGAAAAGCATGATATATGTCTAGAATATGTGGCCACAAATGCTCAACTTGCTAATATTTTTACTAAATCACTACCATTAGACACCTTCTACAACATTAGAGGAGAATTAGGCATGACAAATGTAATTATCTGAGAATGAAATCTTTAATGTTTCTATGCCTAAAATTGCAACGTTGAATATGCTCTCATGAAACTAGACTTCATCTCAGACAAAGTAAGTTACCCTTATATAGTGCCTTATTCACACTTCGTTAGAATTTTGATTTTCGAGGTCAAGTGCACCTCATTTTCTTGCTAGAATCAATTTACAGCTATTGACATCACATTAGACTTGATTTTTAGCATGAGTTATTCTCTCTTTACTAAAATATCATATCAACTGCCTTGTATATCCCACACATCTAGTTTATTTTAACTCATAACCAACAATCCTTCTCTTACCACAATGATGAAGAAACTCTAGAAGGGCATTTAGAAAGAAAATCTAGTAGAAAAACCATCATACAGTGGAAATTGAAGCACCAAAGGAAGTTTTCTCACTTCTCTACTTGGGATGATATTACTTCTATTTGTAACAATGCTCCAAATCACTTTTACCATTAGAAGTATTTCTCTTCAAGATGTGGATTTCAAGAATACAATCTATGTCTCAGCAACTTGTGCCCCTGGACCCAACTTCATCATTAGTTGGGGCCTTTGAAGAGAGAGGAAAGGAGGCTCCAATTACCTAATTATCATCTCCTTCCCCTCTTCCCTTCCTTGAAACTTTGTATCACTCACTATGATGCAAAGTTCTCCTCTTCCTACCTCCCCTTGTCCATGGTCTCACACACAACCTCTCCTACCCTTGCAAAGCAAGCTGAGTTGTTTTTATCATTGTCTATAGCTTTTCTTATATTGAAATTGTAACACCTGCGATGTTAAAAAGTGGTTATTTTTTAAAAAATTTGCTTAAATTACCATTTTTTGATCAATGTATGTGATTTTATCAGAAAGTAACTTGTGCAAGGTGAATTATATGGGATATAAAAAGTACATGTATTTTGGAATGACTTGGTGTAAGTAGATGATTAAATATAGTTGCGTAAATGATAAGTTTGTGCAAAGGGTTACATGATTTGTTTGAGATAATATGATTATGCAATTTATGTCGGTATTATGTGAAATAAATGATGAAAAAAGAATGGAAAAGAAATATTCAAAAATGTCAAAAAATCAAAAAATTGACAGAAGTAGTAAACTAGTGCCGGCGATGCCTGCTAATGTCGATGGTGTCAGGTGCGGCAATGAGCTAGCATCAACGGTGGAGGATAGGTGCCTATGGAGCTAGTCGGTGGATATAAAAAGGGGTTTCAACTTTTTCACCCTCATTCCATCCCATTTTCTTTTCATTCAATTTCGTTTTCTTCCCTTTCATGTCCTAACCCTGTTTAGCCCCGTTTCTTACCATTTTAGCTTGAAAATCTTCTTGCCTAGGTAGTTAATCTCTTGATCTTGCTTCTAAACCCAACTTTTATCCATTTGAACCATGAAAATGGAAGAAAATCTAATCTTCTTCAAATGGAGTGTGGCCCTTGGAGTTATGGACTCAGATCCTTATTCATGGATGAAGGCCATGCTAGAATATCGAGGTAAGACACTTTCCCCAAAAAAATTATTTTTAAGAGCTAGGGTTTATGGAATTTGGGATATTTAAGGGAAAATTGTGGATATGGTTTTTATTATATTATACATGGGGAAAACTAATTAATAACATGATTATCATGATTTGGGCTTGAGAATCCATTGAATTTGGCCTGTTAGGATTTTATGCATAATAATTTTGGGGGAATTCTATGATTTATGTGAAATTCTCATAAGAAACATGTTTATTTCATTCTTTATAATGTATTAAGACTTGTTTAAATTCAATTGGACCGGTAAAATTAATTATGTACTATGACCTAGTTTTGGTCAAATTAGGGCTTTTGAAGTATAGGCTAAGTAAGCCCTTAATTGAGTAATTTGAGTTTGGGTTGTGAATTGCCATGAGCAAGGTGATATTCTCGTATAATAGAGGCATGATTATAGATATTTATAAAGGATATTAAGTTTAATAACTTTGTGGCCAATGTTAAAGGGCAGTTAGGCATTTGAAATATGTATAGACTTACAATGAATGAATGACAATATTGGAACATTTTATTTCATTGCAATAATAAGAATTAGTCCTGTGGATTGGATTATAATTCATATGCTCTACATAGGACTAATGGAGCATGGAACTGGGGAGCCAAGCTTGAGAATCTAAGGATCTTGGATGGCTTAGTGCGAGGTAAGTGAGTGTTTTCTCTTTGATGATTGTATGAATGAGGATATTGATTATCCCATTGGTTGTCCCGGGCATGGATGTTATGTATTGTCAATAGATTCTGATGTATTTTATCAATTATATTCTCTGAAACTATACTTGCTCACATGATTGGTATGGGGAATCAGCTTATTCCCAGACTTCTGACTATATGAATGAAAGGGTTCATTCCCTTTAACTATACTTGGATGGTTAGAGATGGTAGATATTCCATTATGTTGTAATTTCTTTGTGTTATGTATATGAGATTAATTGGGATAGAAAGTATCCCTTGCATTTATGTTACCTATTCTTGTTCTTGTGTATAGATGTTTAAATGAAAGGGATAGATAGAATCCCTCGGCTATGATGTATAACTATATTAGTAGAGATAGGAATTATCCCAATTATCTACTTATGTGTATATGTGAGTTTGTGGGGAATGTACACATTCCTAATTTATTTATGTGCTATAGATATTGTGCATATGGATGGATTGAAATGCATTCCATGCTTGTATTGATATATTGATAGTATATTGAATGGCCTAACTATGATATGATTGATATGCCAAAAAGGCATAGAGCTTTGTTATCATATATGTTCTGATTTTGAGCATATTATTTCTCTTAATTACTATTTTCTATAGTACTTGCCTACTTACTGAGCTCCCAGACTCACCCCTTTATTTTATATTTTTAGTTGGCAGGTCAAGAAATGGAGCTATAGAAGATATTATTTATGTTGATATGATAGAAATGAGATTGGAATTCTAATATGTGTATAATTGTATTTAATGGTTTCAATTGATGTATAATTATAAATGAAGTGTGTAATTGATGTATATGAAAATGTATTGGTATTTCATAATAAGATATTTGTAATTATAGACGAATAGTATGTTAGCTTAGTGGGTTATTGTCATCATGATTCAACCCAAATCTTGGGCTATGGGTAAGTGTTTTATAGTTAAGTCATTGTTTTATGATTCAACTGGTGTTATATATTGTGGACTCATGAGATTATAATTAAGAAAAAATATTTTAGTAGATAGAGTATGCTTATATAGGTTTGGATAACCTGAATGTTTAGAGGAGGCTCTATCCAATTTGCTATAGAAATTAGGCTATATAGAAAATGAGACCCAAACAACCCTTGTAAAAGTGGACAAATTTTGGTGAATTTCAATGTAAAATTGAACGTTGCATCTCGAAAAGCGGGGCATGATAGAAATGAAATGAAATATTTCTCTAGCTACTTCTCTTTGTGTGTGTGTGTGTGTGTGTGTGTGTCTTTCTCAAAGTAGATGTTTTCTTTTTACTTATGACAAAAAATGGGGAGAAAGACTATGCAAATTATCTCAAAAAGGGAATGCAAACATGCATAATCTTTAAATAATCAAGGGGAGAATGCATTTTAAATAATCAGGGGGAGAATATATAAGGGAAATATCAAAAGATAGTAACTTGAGAAATGATTAAACTTTGCAAACATTTTTAGAATACATACATTTAGGAAAAGTTTATCTTTTATGAGATAATTTTTAATCAAGTTTTGTCATCATCAAAAAGGGGGAGAATTTTGATATAAATGCATAATATTAATGATAAACAAAATTTGATTAAAGATTATGTACTAATAATTGTTGCCAAGATTTTAGTATGTAGAAATCAAGTTGCATGTCTAATGAAAAATGAGCACAAAAATATTTTCCATTATATCAAGGCTTGGACGTGTAAAAAAAGTAAAAGACAAAGTGCTATTATAGACAAATCACTCAACTGTATTCATTTATTTGATGAATTAAAAAATTATATCTGACAGATGCAAAGTAGTGTGCAGACTACAAACTTTGTCTATCATAAGTAAGCCACAGTTAAGCCAATGTCATCTGTTGATAATAGACAGAGGACAAGTGAAGATCTTCCAGTAGAGTAGTGAAAGGCAATATGACATAGCAAATACTTCATGAATCAATGATTGTTTGTTAATAACAGACAAAGCAGAGAAGTGAAGATATTCTAGTGGAGTAGTGAAAGGTAGTATGACAGAGCAAAGACTTCGTGAACCAATGACTGTCTTGTGTGAACTAACAAAGTGGAGAAATAAATTTCGTATGGCAGAGCGAAAAGGTTCATCTGGTAGAGCAATGGCATCTTTTTGTTATCAACTATGCTTATCTACTGTCTACAATAGATAACCCAACAGACAAAACCAAGAAGAGAATTCATCTATGCCTCAATGCTTGGTCTGTCACTTTTAACAAACAACCCATCAGACGAAGCAATGAAGGAAATTGCTCCAACGTTCCATCTGTTAGTTACAAAAGATAACTCAATAGATGAAGCACTGAAGAAACAAATCATCTATGCTTCTACAATTCAACAGACGAACCATAAGACAAAGCACTAAAAAGGATGATTCGTCTGCTAGCAGTGAAAAGAATGATTTATATACTACTTATGAAAGAAAAACTAGAAGATGGAGGAACCTTGTCTTATGGACTATTGGACAGATACTTCATCTATCATAAGTAAGAGACAAGCAACAGTTAGGCCGAATCATTGGTCTTCACTCAGTATTAATAAAGACCTATTCATAATGATGAAAAAATCAGTCATTGTAGTAATACCTTAACTAGAGCTTATTAAGAAACTAGAAATCATCTTCTCCAAGGTCAGTGTTGCAGGCATTTCAATAGCCAAAGATTTAGCTGAAGTTAAAAAATTCAAAATATGCTAATCAAAACGATGTTCTATCATTAATGGAGCTCACCTACCACCAATGACTAAAATTCAAAGCAGCTATAAATGAAGCATTATTGGAGAAAGAGGAAGCAACTAAGTATTGAGAAAATCATTCAAATCCTTTTAAGAGCATTTATTGATTAGAGCCAAAACTTCTGCTATTTTTCAAAAGTCAAGGACCTTGTATTCAAATCTTCTTCAACTTTCTTTGAAGGATCACAACCACCTTTGGGAAGATCATTTACTTTTGCACTTAATTTTTAGAAACCTTTCCCTGTGCTTACTGAGAAATACCTATGCTTCAACTTCTAATATTCATTCTTTGTAAATTCCTTGAGTTAGTGGTTGTGACTAGACTCAAGAAGAGCCATGACTGTCTGAGTGCGGACAAGAGCTATTGATTCATGCCCCATAGTGTTGGAATCTAGAAGAGTTTGGGAGCACTGTAAATACACCCCCTAGAGCTAGAATCTAGAAGAGTATTGGGAGCACTGTGAATACGCCCCCTAGAGCTAGAATCTAGAAGAGTATTGCGAGCACTAATGTATTTCTGCTATTGGGAATAATGAAATCCAAAACACTAAGAGAAATGTGTTCTTAGAAGAGTTGGATAGAGTGTTTACTCGAACCACTATAGAAATCACTGTCTTATTTATTTGTGAACTTTTTGATTGAGTGATTGATTGCTAGAGGGATGATTAATCCAAAATAACTTTTAAGTACCCAATTCACCCCTCCCTTCTTATATTTTTGCCTAATCTTCTAGACCAATAATTTAACCCTTCTTAGGTTCCCAATCCACTTCTCTAAATTAGTATTCTTTACTGAACTCAGGTTCCACCAAACACTTATTGGTTTTACAAGCTCATCGACAACTTGTTGGTTTTCCAAGTTCACTTGAAACTTTTACCCATTGGTTTCCAAGCTCACTAACTAACTTATACATGTTGGTTTCCAAGCTTACCAGCTAACTTACTAGTTTTTCAAGCTAACCAAAAACTTTAACAAATTGTTGGTTTCATAAAGCTTACCAACAACTCACTATCTTTCAAATGGAAATGTACAAATTAATGCCTCTTAGTTAGGCAGACTTGTACAAAAATTAAAAACTCAATTGAATGAACAAAGTATGCAATAAGATCAAATTCAAACTCCTTTGACGTAGATCTGGCTTTGAATGCTTTGGTAGTATTGTAGCGGTTAGAATTGAATGATGGAAGATCATGAATGCTCTTCCTGAATCAAATGATTTTTTATGTATTCTCGAATGTTATTAAATGTTGTCTTCATCATCTTTTTATAAGTTTTAAAAAAAATTTAGCCATTGCAACCTTTGACACCATTTTCAAATTTGTTAGGCAGAGTTGGCAACGACTTTTGCATTCTGTCGAGCTTCAGAATTTCTAGGTTAAGTACCTAAAACTTCTATTATTTGATCCATGGCTTAACAGAACTTCTAAATTGGTTTTTCAGAATTTCTGTAACAAGTGATTTCTTAGCAATATTCTCTTTAGATTTTCTGTGTATTTATTTTCCTATCAATGGTCATATTTTATGCTTCTGAAGAACTTTAGAAAAACTTCTGATATATCTATGAAAGTTAGATCTTGCTCTTATTATTCTTCTTTGACTCTTGCCTTCTTGAAGATCCCTCTAAGAATGCTTCTCAGAGGATCTTTTGAGTATCGTGTAAGCATTTTGAGTTGCTTCTGACATGCCAAATTTTTTTCTAACATAATTCTATGTGCCCTGATGTTGCTTCTAATGTTCTTCTAAATGTAGAATAATTATTCTGATTTAACTCTAAGGGTTGAATTTACTTACAACATTTTTAACTTTTTCAGTTTACTTCTGTAGTTTTTTTGTCTTATTTCTGAAGTTCTTCTTAGAAGATTTTAACTTCAGAATTTACTTCTGGATTAATTCTGTATGCCTTGGTATTATTTTTTATGTTCTTCTGAAGAACTTCTGATTGCAAAAAGTTTCTCTATTTAACTTCTAACGTGCTTCTGTAGTTCTAAGAAAGCTTTTGTCTATCTTTTAATGAGCAATAATGCTACATCCTAATTCTAAGGAGGTTTTAGTCTACCTCTGATGTGGTTCTGAGATACAACTAATAACTTCTAAATACTTCTAAGTTTCACATTATGTTTTTGATGGGGTTCTAAATTACTTTTGGCAAGGTTCAGATTTGATTCTTGAATTCTTCTTAGCTTTTAATTTCCATGCCAAGTTTCTGAACAAATTCCAATTTACTTCTTGGCAATTTTTGAATAACCTTTTATTTGAGCATTCCTTTAAAATATCTTCCTTTGAAGGATTAATATAGTAGTTTTATAATTAATACCTTTTATTACTTGGAATTACTCTCCTTAATCTATTTTGATATTTAAATATTGTATCACTTGAAAAGTACTCTATTAATACCTTAATTCTTCACTTATTTGTTTGTTCATCATCAAAACTAAGTTGTTTAATCTCATTCATCATCAAAATCAATCTTAGTAAAGAGCTTAGACTTTATTGATTTTCATGCAAGATTTATCATTTTTGGACAACCAATCATCATGGGGACATATACCACTATAGGAGCATCAATTGTAGAGATTAATTAAGCATTAAACATGATGATAAAGTGGATTTATATAGCTGATTATGAACAAGAAAATAAATTTGAAAAGATTGATGTTGAAAACACTATTCACAATGCTAAAAACACTATAGCAATGTTGAAAATACTATTGGGTGTCGCACTGCTGAGTTTGCTCTCCATGTGACATTCCCGAATAGATTTGTAAACACCACAGCGCCCGAATGTGCAATGACTTAATATTTTGAAACTTTTGTGTATTGGGTGCACAAATCACAATGTAAATCTATAGTGGAGTGAAACCTAACCCTAAATTGGGTTGTTTTAAGAAGAATTGGTAGCAAAACAAGGGAGAGAACATGATCTTACAAGGGAGAGAAATTTTAGAAGAGAATTCATAGCTTTTAAAAGAAGATTGCTTTAGAGAAGAAGATTAGTATAACCTAGAGATGGAAGCTATTTTCACATCCAATCTCAGTTCTTTTTCTTTTCTCATCATGATTAAGATATTGTTTATAATCTTTTTTAGTTCTAGTATGAATTAAACTCTTTTTTCTAAGACAACAATGTTCCCTGATTATGAATATTTAGTTTTATTCATTTTAATTCAATTATATGTTTATTCATTATCTATGTTGAATGTTTAATCTGATTTTAATACTTTCACAATTTAATCTGATTTTAATACTTGTGAAAGTGTGCGTGCTCTTTTACATGAATTGTGATTTAGTTTGAGGCTAAGAGGTGATAATTAAATTAGTCCATGATGAGATATCATAAGATTTTCTTATGATAGAGATCTATGAGACTTGTATAACAATATGAATTTCTTGTTCTTAATGTATCTTAGTAAGTTTATAATTTTCACAAAGATGTAGCAATTTGCTAACATAGATAGATTGTTATTACTTAATAAAGATTAACAATAAATTAGAGAATTTCATTATTAACATAGGAACAAGCATTTACTAATTAAATTAGATGGAATTATATAGGATTAATTCAGTGAACTTGAAAACCCTAGATGTTTTAAATCATTGATTATTTGCTTGTTAGATCTATAATCCTGTTGATTTCAATTTGGATTAGTTTTCTTTTCTTTCATAGTAAACAAAAAATTAGAGTTAAGGTAGTTTAGTATTTTGTAATCATAGTCTTCGTGGAAACAATCTCTATTTTTATTTTGTTACTTGTTAACGATACGTCCACTTACATTAAAAAAATCTGCAACAATTAAAAAATGATTAGTAAAGTTTTTAGTCAGGGGCAGATAACAAAATGAAAAAGAATGATTGAAATATTTTTTAGAATATTATAACATAAATAGTATTATATTTTATATTAATTTTGAATACAAAGTAGAAATTACTTGGGTCTTACTTCTTAGCTTATGTTATAGCATAAATAGTATTATAATTAATACAAAATAAAAATTATATGGGTCTTACTTCTTAGCTCATGTTTCATTGTTAATTATTTATACAATAATAAATTTAATGAAATACTATTCATAAATTTTATTTAAAATAGTATAATGCATGTACAAACTTGTCAATATAAATCATCCACCTAAATTATCAATCCATGAATCTAAATCCAATCCAAAATTTTATAAAATTAGTTTAGTTTGGATTGATCTCAACCCAAATAGACCTAACCAAAGTTGAACCCTTAATGTAGGGGTGATTGCATCCCCGTTGGTTAAGGTGAGATCTTATGTCCATCACACCCTAATGAGAAGTAAAATGACAAAAGGAATGGCACAGATAGAGGATAGCTTCTTGCACTTACAATATAGGTTCAAGTGAAATAATTATGAAAATAAAATTTATAACCTATATTTTTACACACATAAAATCTAAACCATCAATTTACTTTATTCCTATGTTAAACCCTTTATAAAGAAATTCATGTTCAAAATTGAATGTTAGTAAAACTATTAAACATATAGGGATATTATATTGACTATCAATACTTATAAAATTTTATTTATTTTTATTTATTTATTATTCTAATCGAATCAACAAATGAAGTTGAAAATATCCATCTATACTTATATTTAAAAAATATGATAATATTTTCAATATTTAAAGAAATTCTCTTTCATTGAATTTGCATGTAAGGAAAACTATTAAACATATAGGGATAGTATATTAACCATCAATACTTGTAAATTTATTTTTAATTATTTTATTCTTCATCATTTTAATTAAATCAATAAATTAAGTTGACAATATGCATCTTTATTAATATTTAAAGAAAATATGATAATATTTAACTTATATAGGCTATAATTTAAAATAGATAATATGATAATATTTGTATACAGCTGATTAAATCAAATATTTCTATAAAACCTGATCATTTGAGTCTACTATGGTATTTTTTATTAGATCCAAAATATCTATATTATTTATTTTTATATGCTTAACTATAAGTGTAAAATTATCTTAACTATAAATTCATATAAGCTATAACAGTCAAAATTCTTCAGAATAATATAAAGTCACATAATTTAATAGCCTTTTGGTATAACTCACATGAATTCCAACCAAGGTGATCTTTACACTCGTAAATTAGCCTATAAAAATAAATAATATAATTACTTTAGATCTAATAAAAATATCATAGTGAATTGAAATGATGAGGTTACATAAAAATATTCAGTGTTATTGGTCATGTGTGTGTGTGTGTCTATATATATATATATATATATATATATATATATATAACTTTACTAGATGGAAGATACCTCTTATTTTTTTATCAACCTATTAATTTTTTTTTATGGTTTAGATTTTATAAGAAAGGCTCGTGAGCCACACAAGATGCATTAATAACAGGCAAATGCATTGCGTGTGCAGTAACCAAATACCGGTTGAATGGGCCCCAGTTAGGATGGAAAAGGTAAAAGTACCACTACAGTTTGCATGGCCGTTATCCAAGACCCCAATATGGGAAAATGCATGCAGCAGCCCACGATGTTGCACTGCTCCATCAAATGCAAATGTATTGAATGTTTGAAGTGGGCCACTGCGACACAAGAAAGTCTAACGATTGCATATGCACAGTACAAAATCATCCGTTCTTTTTATTCCAATACCCTTATCTTATTAGCATCCTGCTATGCTTAACCAAAATGATTGGAACTAACCAATAAAAGGTTCCGCATGGCACGTGGAAGTCTCACTCCCTCGCCTAGGATAGAGGATAATGTTAGTTATAAAATGAATAAAGATGAAAAACAAAGTCGTTTTATAAAAATTTACACTAATTATTAAGTTTGATTATAATATGGCATCCAAAAAGTTATGCCTAATACATCTCTTGTTCAAATATACCCTTAATTAATTACAAAATCTGTCGTGGCTGAATTAAAGATAACAAAGGATGAGCAGCCTCTCGCTAACTGTGTTTACTTGTTTAGTGAAACGAAGCAGTATAAACTACGACTTATGTCGCACTGATATTGTTTTTATATTTCCACTAATGGCTGCCTTTAATCGCTATCTGAAATGGTTATTTGGTTTCACTCGAGTGAAAGAAATACGAGCAGGATATCTGAATTAACATCTGCAACTGTTCGCATATGCTTCCCAGCCTATCCTGGCATTTCTTTAGGCGAGGGACAGCCTATCCTAGCATTTCTTTCGGCGAGGGACGCCTGAGTCTTAAACCGCTACCCTTGTTTGCATCTGTTTCTTGGCTCGTGATTGGTGCCATCGGATTCCCAAACCTTGACCTGATCCGACAAGTAACTGATCGCTGAACCTAGCAAACTCGTCCACAAGCAATTGTCCGGGACTTTGGCGGGTTTTCAACAGTAAATTTGCACGCCGAGAAATAAGAAAGTGAATGAAGATTTTCCGCGTTTCTTTTTTCTCACGTTTGCCCCATAGGAATGGACCGTCTAATGATTTTGTCAACGATTACCAACAGTTGGGCAGCACACCTATCTGCCCAATCCCAGAACTCCGAAAAGAGAAGACATAAAATACTTCCACATCCGTTGAAGGGATTGGCACTCGTACTTTGTTGATGATTTATTGTAGCTATTTACCTAATCAAGGTACAAGTTAAAAGGATTCTAGGCATTAAAGCGACAGCTCAAACTTTTCCTATTAAATGGTATTAGAGCCTGGTTATTAACTCCTCAATCATAATTTAACTTTTCCAGAGGGCAACTTAAAAGCAGATTAAAATTACTGGTAAACAGATTAACAGACTAATAATGGTAAGGCTGTAACAAATACCCACTGCCGGTTATGGAACACGTCAGGCTAGTCTCTTAACTGACTGGAAGTAAACACATCTCCAGTGCAAGGCGTCCTTGCTGTGGTCCACCAGATGAACATTCCGATCATCACCAGTGAACATTCCGATCATCACGTGCATTTGTCAGACAAAAACCTGGATTATTTCTGCTGCCAGACGAGTGCATAATCACGTCCGTCGCCTACACACGCAAACAAAGGAAACGCTAAATCCAAATTGGCGAAGAAAAGACAAAAACGGACCAACAGAGCTCGTGTGCTGTGATTGTGAAAGCCAGCAATCACGAGAATTCTACGAACGCGAGCGAGTTTACTGCACGACGCCGCAACCATCAAAAAGTGGGCCTGGCCAGAAAATGGGTATGCGTTTTTTAAGGCAAGATAGACGATGAGGTTCGAATTTCAAGTTCACACCATGCCCTTCTGAATCCACCTACCCAACAGTTCTCGCATAACTTGTCTTGTGCATTGTCGTCGAATGCATACCAACCAGCAGGAGAACAACTTCATTCCAGAGGTATGCATAAAAATTGAGAAAACCCAGCTTTTAATGGCTAACTGAACCCAGCAGATGATGATAA
>JAYJMB010020005.1:37795-71787 GCA_036873735.1 Pouteria campechiana
TAAGTCTCATAAAGTTTTCTTTTCTTTTATCTTTTTTACTTTATTTTATTTCTTTTGGCAAATCCACTCTCTCTACATTGCAAGTAATTCATCTGCCTGACGGTTAGCTTTTTTATGATTTTGAGCAATACTTTTCAGACAAATAGCAGAATCAACAACAAAAACTAAAAAAAAAAAAAAAAAAAAGGAATGACTCATAGAGACTATGCATTCATTGAGAAGTTATTACAGTTGAATGGTTGATTAGAGCTAAACCAACAAATGGATTAAGGGCTTTCTCAAACTGTGGCCAAACAAAGGCTACATACCAAGATGGGGGAGAGATTTTCTCCAATATTTTCTCTTATGCAAACTGCACTACCACAGTCATGACAAATGGAAGTTGGGTTTGGAGACGACAAGTCTCTCCTCCACAAACCACTTCACCACAGTCATCATGTTTTTTGGTTCCTTTTTTTTTTCTTCCTACTTCGTCGCTTTCAAAATCAGAAGGATTATCTACTTGTCAACATCTAATATTTCTGTTACCCAAAAGCTTCTCTTTTTCTATTATCTTTCAGCTATATCATAAGCAATTTCTCTAAGATAAATTATATAATTATAGATTCTTCTACTAAGATCTATTTCTCTATAGCTAAATTTATTAGCTGACTCTTCTAAATATGTAATTATTTTATTAAGTCTTTCAACTCCGATTTTCAAGTTTCTATGCTAGCCATTTCATATTAAAATAACTATGATAACGCTCTCTTGAACCAAATTAAAATAGAAAAATTCCATACCAACTTGAAGCACACCAAGCTTGCTGCGATAAATCCAACCTTAGCCTAGCCAATCATACTATTTCTACCTCGCTTGCACTTTTGCGTCTTGTTGAGCAGGATGGCAATGAGGACTTATAGTTCTTCTGATCTTTAACAAAGATTTGTCACACAGTATGAAGGTTAAACATAAATTTTAGAAACAAGAGAGCAAGAAACTTTCTAAAATTTTATTCCATGTTCCAATGCCTTGCAACTAAGAGGGCTCCTGGTTTGTATAGATCCAAAAGCAATTATTGCATTCATCGAAACCATACATGTCCTAGACATATGAACATTCTAGATTAAAAGCAAAAAAGAAAGATAAGACGACGAGGTGTCTTTGGACCATTATTTCTGTCTTACAAATTTTTCACTTTATTGTTTATGGTGTTGATAACACATTTTCCTGCTACATAGCTTGTTTAGTGTCGGCACCATGGCTTTTTGACATGTAGCTCCCATCATTTCAAGCTTTTATTATTCCTCTCTAAGCCTTTCTGAGTCCATTATTTCATCAAGATTCAACATTGCCCCAATGGATTCTTCTTGAAGGATCTAAGAAGGGTAGTTCAGCCTAACATGAGAAGGATAATTCCTTGGATTTTGGATTTTATGAAGGAATCTGCTATTCCCAATTCCTCAGTATTGGTAATCCACTGTTTGGAAATTGTCACAAGGACATGTTTAGTTATTCCTGCATAGGAGGTTATTGCTAATAGATCTGGATCTTGAATAACATGCTTTGTTGTCAAAACCAATTCTACAATTATGAAAAATTCAAATTTGTTAAATTATTTTGATAATGTTCCCACAAATTTGGTTTCCATTTTGATTTTGTGCTTCTTATTTGATTCTCCCAAGACTCAATAGCCAAACTTGGAAGCTAGGGAAGACTCATTTGACTATATTAGCTGTTGTAGATACTATTAGCTCTGTTACAAATCTAACTCCATGCACTAGTAGTAACATGTATCTCACTAATTCTGGCAACCATTCTAGTTTGTCTCAATTACTTCTGTCCATTCCAATCCAATGTACTAATCCTTGTTCTAATGGATTTTTTTCAGGAACAATTCTAATTTTACCTCCTTAATCAATTCTTTTAAGCTTCTCTTTAAGAAAATATCTCCAGCCAATCTTTCTCCCATCTTTTCTTGAGTTTCATCAGATAAGATGCCTGAGAATAGCTTTCTTCAATCTGACTAACATGCAATGCTACCACTAATGCCACTAAAAAAGGCTTCATCAAAACCCTTTCAAAATCCATTATTAGCCAAAATAATTCCTTCTAATAATATTTCCATCAAGTCTTTTGCCTTATTGCTGAGCGGTAGATCACAGACTTCTCTAAGATCTATTCTGACTGGCTTTTTTAATTCATAATTCTTGTCATCTTCCTTGATCTCTAGGTCTTCTCCATGTATTATCCTTATCCTGGGAATAATGCTCTAATCAAATCCAATTCTTTTTTTTTTTTCCAAAAAAGTCGGAGCTTTCTAGATTTTTCCTTTGGTCTACTCTATCTGACTGTATTTTCCCCTTGACTGATCAAGATTTGGGCATTCTGAGATTTCTCTCTTGGACTTCCCTTTCATCCATTCTTTTTATCTTTGCAATTGCTCACAAAATGTCCTTCTTGCTTCTAAATTCAACAAATGATAATCTTCTTTAACGGTTGCTTATAAATTCAACAAATGATAATCTTCTTTAAGGGTTCAGACCCCTTTTCTTCCTTTTCTGGTACTAGCCTTTTCTCAGGATATTTTTTTGATGTGGAACCAATAGAGAGAAAAGGGATGAAAGAGGCAAGAATCCTCTGAGGGGAAGAAGAGGAAGAAATGCGAAAGAGCATGGAAGAAGATAACAAGGTAGAGAGTTGAGAGAAAACTTAGGGCACAAGCAAAAGCTCAATAATTTCCAAATGCTAAAGTATCCAAACCCTAATACAAGCTATCTATTAATAGCTGCAAAAAATAAAACCCTAAAAACATAATAATAAGTAAAATCCCAAATAAAATATAAAAATAATAACCCAAACATACCAAATGTTTTAAAAATCCCTAATTAAATAAACCACCCTAATTTTTATGATTATGCCTAACATATGTGCAAATTGGGTATGATGTATCATAATTGCCATCAATTCTCCCCAGCTTGGAAGAATTTTCCACCAGAGAGCTATCATGTTGATACTGCCTCCAACAAACTTGAATCCAAAGTCTGAAGCTCCTCTTCAATTACCCACATAGCATCAATATCTGACCAATCTTTCCATTTGACGAGGTAGCATTGAGATCGCCACCTCTGGAAGCAACAATGTTATGTTGTAAGATGCTTTCAATCTGCTCTGAATGAAGAGGTTGATCTTTGGGAATAAAAGGAATTGGTGATGGTGATGAAGTATGGGTCATGCTTGTAGGCAGATTAGGAGACTCGAAAATACCTATATAAGAAAACAAGTCTTCCACATTGAAAGTTGAATTAATTCTCATATCTGAAGGTAAATCAAATTCATATGCATTAGTGTCTATCTTTCCAATGAGGTGGAATGGTATATTGGCTCATGCATGCAACTTCTTAAAAGAATGCTTAGGAAACCTTTCAGTTTGCATGCGAACCATGACTTGATCCCCCACATTGAATTCCTGATGTCTACGATGTACATATGGAGCAAACTTGTAATTTTCCTCGTTTAATGCAATTTTTTGCCTTATATCAACATACAAATTATAGATGTGTTGAGCAAAATAATCAGCAAAAACAAACGTACGGATATCAAGTGGTAAAGAATTAAAATCAATGGGAGCTCATGGAGAAAAACCATAAACAATCTCAAAAGGGAATTTGCCAGTGGATCAATTAACCAAATTATTGTGGCAAATTCCACAAGAGGGAATATAGAATCCCTGGTTCTAAGGTGTTCACCAACCAAGCTTTTAGGCAAATTTCCGAAACTTCTGTTTGCCACTTCTATTTTTCCATCAGTTTGCAGGTGAAATGTGAAAAAAATAAAAATATAAAATTCAACTTTGTCCCTAAAAGTTTTCATAAAATTTTCTAGAAATAGCTCACATTTTCAAAATCTCAATCTGACACTATGGATGTGGGCAAACCATGGTGTCTAACAATTTCTTTGAAAAACAACTACGCAATATGCGAGGCATCAACAGTTTTACAACAACGAAGAAAATGAGTCATTTTCGAAAAGCTATCCATTACCACAAAAATTGAATCATGTTCCCTGGAAGTATGCTTATATCTTTCTAAGGAGTGTGTGGTATAGGCGAAGGTTTGTATAATCCAATGTTTCCTTTTCCTAGCCTTAGCAAGCTAACAAGTTCAACATTGAAATACCACTTTAGACACATCCATCTTCAAATATGGCTAATAAAACCTATCTTCTATCAATGCAACTATTTTATCCCTTCCAAAGTGTCCAGCTATTCGTCAAACATGTAATTCTCAAATCAAAAAGTCACAATATGATGTGTTTGGGATATATATTCTGGAGCACATGAAAAGATAACCATCACAAAGTGCAAAATCAATATGGTCTTGATGGTCTTCAGTCTGAATCTCATGGAAGATGATCCCAGAATCTACACAAGAAGGATATTCTTCCTTCAACCTTTCAAAACCTAGGACATTAACACTCATTGTTTGAATAACAGAAATTACTCAACTAAGATCATCTATCGATTTATTCTCAACAATTGCATGTTGCTTGAGAACAAATATATACTCTTGAAGAAACTCAAATCTACTTAGCATGTCGAGCACTGGGTTTACCTTGTGAATGCAAGCTCAAAGATTGATAATCAAAATATAATACAAATTCTTAAGACAACAGATAGTATCTCCAATGTCTAAGTATTTACAATACAACTATCTCTTTGTCATATGTGGAATACCTTTGCTTAGTATCATTGAGTTTCTTCCTAAAGTATGCAATGGGATGACCTTTTTGATTTAGGATACCTTCAATTCCAACTCCAAATGCATCACAAGCAACCTCAAAAACTTTTGTATATTAGGAAGGTGGAAAACAAGTACGTCAGTCATTTTCTTCTTAATTTCTTTAAATGCCCTAAATGCTGATGCAGACCATAAAAAGTTTCCCTTTTTCATGCAATCTGTGGTGAGCGACATGATGGAACTGAAGATCTTGATGAATTACCTATAGAAAGTGACCAACCCATGAAAACTTCTCACTTCAGAATTGATGTGGGTTTTAGGCCAATCTCTAATAGCCGCAACCTTAGTGGGACCCATTGTAAGTCCATTAGCAAATACCACAAATCCAAGAAAAATCACCTCAAGCCACATGATATAATATTTTTTGAAATTAACATATAACTTTTCATTTTGAAGTGTTTCAAAAACTTTCTCAAATGGCCTAAGCGTTCTTCTTTAGAATGACTATAAATCAAAATGTCATCAAAGTAAACCATCAAAAACTTTCTGACAAAGGGTCATAGAATCTAAATCATGAATCTCATAAAAGTACTTAGAGCATTGATCAACCCAAAAGGCATGACCATCAATTCATACAACCCATCTTAGGTTTTGAAAACAGTCTTCTACTCATCATCCGTTCTAATGTGGATTTGGTGATAATCACTTCAAAGATCAATCTTGGAAAACCATTATGAACCAGCCAAGAGATCCAACATGTCATCTAGTTTCAGTATAGAAAGTCTATATTTGACAGTAATTTTATTAATTGCATGGTTATCAATACAAATTTTCAAAGATCCATCCTTCTTAGGGGTTAACAAAGTTGTCACTGTACAAGGACTCAAATTCTCATGAATAACTTTGCCAACAATTATCAACTCAGCATTTCAATTCAATATGCTCTTTAGGGTTCATCCTATAATGTAACAAATTTGGCAGTTGAGATCTAAGGATCAAATTAATGGCATGCTGAATGCCCTCATAGGTGGAAGCTCATTAGGTAATTCATTTAGAACCACATCTTTAAAATTTGTCAACAATGTCTCAACCTCTAGCAAGTTTGGCATTAGATTCTTTAGAAACCATAAAAATATCTTCTTTAACTACCATAGATAAAATAATGCCTAACTCTTTGCCCTCCTTTTCAAATTATTTTTTGGTTAAAATATGCAAGGGCTTTTTATTGGTGGATCAACAAGAGATACATTTTTCTAAGAACTATCATTTTCTGATGGCTTAGCTAGTTTCACTAAGATAAATTTCCTTTGTACTTGATTATACAAGTATTTGGTTTTCCATAATGAGTCACATTTAGATCACATAGCCAAGGGCAACCAACTAAAACATGTGTCATATCCATGGGTGGAACATCACACCAAATCTTATCCGAGTAGTCTACCATAGTAATCGATACCAAACATCTCTCATTTATATGTAGGGAAGTCTTATCTACCCAAGCTACTCAATATTGCTGTGGATGTGGTTCAGGTTTTAATTTCAGCTTACATTTAGCAGATTTTGAAACTACATTCATGAAACTACCTCCATCAATAATAATCTTGCACAAAATATCTCCGCACTTGAAGTACTAACAGAAAATATTAGTATGTCTCCAATCACTAGTTTCAAATGGTGTAACAAGAATGCTATGTACTACATTAAACTGCTGGCCATTATCAAAGTTCTGGTCTTCATCAAATTCATTTTTAGATGGTTCATCAAAAACCTCAGCAACTTGGTCTATTTTCTTACCCTCATAAAAGTCTACTTCATCCACACTAATGGTTAAAGTATGACTTGGACACTAAGATGCAACATGACCTTTACCTTTATACTTAAAACATTAAATTTCATATCCTCTCGAGTGTGAACTAGAAGTGACATAGTGAAAGTGCTCGTGTTGGCCCTTGAAACAGGATTATTACTACCTATAGACACTGTAAAGTCTGATAGAGTAGTGATGCAGCACAAGTAGGAAGAAGAGAGAAGAAAGAAGAAGAAACCTCTTAAGGGGAAAAGAAAGGAAGAAAGAGGAGAAGAAAGGAAGAAAGAGAAGTAGGGAAGAATTAAGGGAGAATTAGGGTAAGCAAAGAAGCAATCAATGTATTTCAATTATAAAGTGTTCTCAACCCTAATACGAGCCACCATATTTATATACTTGAAAGCAAAATCCTAAAACATGCATAAAATACGCGTAACAAGTAAAATACCAAAAATATCCTCTAAATCCCTAATCAAATAAACAATCCTAATTGTTAGGATTGCGCCTAAAATAAGTACGAATTTAGTGCATATCACGATCTCCATCACCTCTCCCCCGCTTGAAAAGACGCTTCACTGGAAAGTTCGTATGATGATATTGATCAAGTAAATTTGGGTCCAATGCCTGAAGTTCCTCTTCGGATATCCATGTAGCATCAGCGTTAGGCTTGTTTCTCGACTTCGCAAGATACTTATGTAGTCCGCCTGAAGAAGTAATGAGCTCATCTTGGAGGATACAACTATGTTCGGGGTAGAACTGGAATGGAATCTACAGTTGAAGAAACCCCTTGGTTTGGTATCCCTACAGGTAAAAGAGGAGGCTCGAAAGTGACTCTGTAAGAAAACAAATCCTCCACACTGAAAATTAAACTAATCCCTAAATCTAAAAGCTAGTCAAGAATATATGCATTTGATCCTAATTTTCATAAAGTACGAAAAAGACCATTGGCTCGTGCATGCAACTTTTTAAAAGAATTTTTAGGAAATCTCTCAAGCCGCATATGAACTATAACATAATTACCTTCATTAAACCTATGATGCTTATAGTGTAAATCAGTAGCAAGCTTAAAAGTTTCATTACTTAGTACAATTTTTCTTCGTACAGTGACATAAACATCATAAATGTGTTGTGAAAATATGTCAGCAGAAGCAAAAACACGGATATCAAGTGGCAACGGTACAAGATCTATAGGAGCACGGGGAGCAAAACCTTGGACAATCTAAAATAGGGACTTTCCTGTGGATCTATTAACAGAATTATTATAGGCAAACTTTGCAATGGAAAAAATTGAATCCCAAGTACCTAAGTACTCACCTACCAAATATCTAAGTCTCCCAAACTTCGGTTAATAACCTCAGTTTGTCCATCAGTTTGTGAGTGAAAAGCAGAAAAAAATTTAGTTTAGCCCCATAAAGTTTTCAGAAATAGCTCACAAAACGGACAACCCTATCAGACACAACAATAGATGACAATCTATGTAATCTGACAAGTTCCTTGAAAAATAATTTTGCCAAGTCCCTAAATTCATTCAAAAAAGTTGCAACTTCAAATGACTGAACAATAGACTTATCTACACTGACACTGGACTCAGACTTTCCTACCAACATCAACACTAAATCAAACTCTCTACTCTCCTTTTGAAATTCTCTTTTAATCAGAATATGCAAAGATCTTTTCTTTAGGGGTTCAATAGAAAAAATTTTCTTTTGAGATTTTTCTCTCACTGATGGTTTGGCTAGTCTCAAAACAATAAATTTTCCATGATGTCTGAAAAAATATATATTTGATTTTCCATAATGTATGACTTTCATATCAAATAACCAAGGATGACTAAGTAAAATATGAGCTATGTCCATTGAAAGAACATCACGCCATTTCTAGTCCTCATAATCTACAATTTTAATTGGAACCAAACATCTTTCATGAACGAGTAAGGTAGTTTTATCTACCCATGCCACTCTATATGGTTTAGGATGGAGCTCAAATATCAATTTCATTCTGGCTACACCACCTTTTGAAACAACATTTATGGAACTACCCCCGTCAATAACAACTTTGCATACAGTATTACCACACGTGAAAAATACTTATATGCTTCCAGTCATTCCTAGAATCAGAAGTAGACTGAATATATTTCATAAAACCTATATGCTCAATATCATACTGATTTTTACCACACTCTAAGTCTAGATCCTCAGGTTCATCTAATGAATCAACAACACAATCTATTTCCCTATCATCATAATCCTTAGTTTTCTTAGGTTCTATTGTAAAAGTATGATTAGGATAATGAGATGCAATGTGACCCATGCTATCACATTTAAAACATTCAACCCCTGACCCTCTAAGACTTAAAACACCTCTAATACCAACCATTGAAGCGTCACATGCAACCTTGACTTTTTTTGTGATATTATCATCCCCAAGGGCATGCCTACAGTCAACTACCATATTTTGTTGTGGCTGACATGGGAAGTCTTGTAATGGAGCCCTGTTTTGTTGCAATGGTTCAATCACATGTGTTCTTCTAACATTTGGAAAACTTTCTAGATTCTCAACTGAAAATTCGCTACCAAAACCCGCAAATTGAGGATGACCCCTAAGTGTACCCGGATGAGGAAGAATACTTTGATGTTGGTAGTGTGGTCTTATAGGACTCTGATTATTCCCATTGGGAAAAGTTTGGCCTACATTAGGTTCTAGAAAATCTATCAGTGACTCATCAATGGGAATTCTAATTGCATTTGAAATTAAGTTTGAAGCCGGGACAAGGATGCAATGAAGGAATCAGTGAAGTTGGCTTGTTCTAGGAATAGGTTCTCACATTTTAGAGCTAAAGAGTCATATATTTTAGAGCTAAAGAGTCATATTTTTCATTGAGGTGATCACAGGTTTGAAAAAGTTTTTCAACTGTACTTGCAAGTTCTGCATTGGTAACCATGATGGACTCAATATAAGTGAATCAGGATGAACTGGTGATGCACAACACAAAGATGTATGCCAATACAATATAAAATTCATGCCAAGTAATTAACTTAAAGATGTTAAATAAATTACCAAAGTAAATAGAATAATAGAAGTAATTTTAACTTGACCAACAAATAAAAGATTAATCCAAGTCCAAGTGGAAGAAATATACCCTTTAAGAAGCCCTGACAACCTTCTCAAATACCTGTGTACCAAACTGCAATTTTTGACTGAAAAGGCTCACTGAAATTTTTTGAAAATTAGGCCTCTATTTTTTTATTTTTTTCAGCAAGACAGGGATTTTTTTTTGAAATTTAAACAAAGGTAGGGATGATTCTGCAATTTTTTTGAACAAGTAAACTAATTTACAAATTTCTGAAACAAGGACTTTTTTGCAAGGCCTAAATTTGGATTTAGTTTCAAATCAAGAGAAGTAAGAGGGGCTGTTTGCAAAAACCCCAAAAAGCCCAAACATCTCATTCGTCTTCCTCGTTAGGCTGCAGTGGGTGGTGGGTTTCGGAACCCACTGAAGGTCGTCGACGATCGCCGCTGTTGACATCGGAGAGCGGTCAGACGGTTCTAATGACACAGGCTGTGGTTGACGACGCTAGAGAGGAATCCCGATGATGCTGGAGTCGTCGGAATCAAAGAGGACAACCACTAGGGCTGTTGAAAAACACTCAACCACGTAATGTCGCTAGATCTAGAAGCGAAGCCCTCAAAAGTGACTTCCGACACTTTTAGTTATCGGAGCAGGGCTAAAGGTTGCCGAAATCAAGATGTGAGGGATTTGTCGGCGCCGAACGCGAAGAAGAGACGCCAGAGTCGTCAGATTTGTCGTGCAACCACGCAATGGACTCCGACACTAGGAACCTTGTTCTGACACTGTGGCTTGTCGAAAACGATGGGGATGGCTTCTGACGAGCTCCTCTAACACTACATGTTGCCACTTCAGAATGATCGAAAAATCGACGCAAAAGGTGTTGGCTTTGGAATGCATGGCCATGGAATGGATTTTCAACAAGGGTCGCTTTGGATGCTGTTGTAGAAAACGAGTTGTAGGAGATGAATTCCGTACACAGCATGTTGTAGAAGATGGGGTCCGTAGTGCAAACACATACAGAATTGCATTGATTAGAGATAATAGATATAAAAAAATTTCACCCAAGGTTTGCTCTGATACAAAATTGATATAGCACAAGCAGGAAGAAAAGAGAAGAAAGAGAAAGAAACCTCTCAAGGAGAGAAGAAAGGAATAAAGGAGAGAAGTAAGGAAGAATTAAGGGAGGATTAGGGCAAGCAAAGAAGCAATCAATGTATTGCAATCATAAAGTGTTCTCAACCCTAATACAAGCTATAGTATTTATAGACTTGAAAGCAAAACCTTAAAGTATGCATAAAATACGCATAACAAGTAAAATGCCAAAAATACCCTTTAAATCCCTAATCAATTAAATAACCCTAATTGTTACAATTGCACCAAAACTAAGTATGAATTGGGCGCACATCATGATCTTCATCAAGTAGGCATAGTGGACCCTTGGAAAGTTATAGACTTGGATGCAATTTTGGTCCCATCTTGGGACATCACACATCTAGTAGTTGGGAATTTTTGAAAATTGTCCAATTTCAAGGATTTATCGTAAGCTTCTTACACACTTTCTGTTTTGCGAGAATGAAGATGCAATTCTCTTCTGATTTCAGATCTGAGTCCATTAATAAATTTAATAAGAGTTACATATTGGTTTTCTTGCACATCACATTTCAAGGGCAAGTCCTCAAATTTGTTAATATAATCTTTCACATTCAATGGGCCTTGTCTCAAATTCATCCATTACTCCAATAGTTGTTTCTTCTGATATGCAAGGAGATATTTTTCATTTCAGCTTAAGCATTGATGAATACTTCTACTAAATGTTCAATGTCATATTGTTCTACTTGCCAATAACATTTATCCGGCTTTACTAGTTTCATTTTGACAAATCAAATAAGTTGGTCATCAGACATGTTATAACAGTTAAAGAAGTCTTCCACGTCTACTAACCAGTCTAAGAAAATATTAGGGTCTAGCCTTTTGTCATAACTTGGGGCATTAACTTTGACCTTCTTAGAAACCTCTTCATCCTCAATTGGGTTCCTACAGGCATGTTCAATGCGCCCACAAGGAGGATCTGGAGATTGCCTACCATAATGTCCATCATGATTCCTTCCTTATGGTGTTCTAAATCGGAATGGATCATCAAAGTTGTTATCCTAAAAATTTTCTTCCTCTCCAAAATCCTGTGCCTAATCTAGAGTTGAATTAGTTTGGCATTTCTAAATTGGTTTGGTGGGCTCTCGATACTATTGGGGTTGGGAGAATCCCTGGTTGTGACACATGAGAACCCCAAGGACTCTGAGCATGACCATCACCGAAATTCTGTCCTATATTTGACTCTCAATGATTACCCCTAGGGTTATCAACAGAATGTTTGCCCAATGACTTAAGCATCTGATTCATTTGAATTAGTTATCTGGCTGCCTCGGTCATTTGGGTTTCAAGATGTTGCATTTGGTTCTCAAGGGATTGATTTTGTTCTTGAATTTGGACTAGTCTCTCCACAAAGGTTTCTTAAGTTTTGGACAAATTTTCCACTTCAGAAGCAAGTTCTGCACTTGACACCATGATGACAATACTAATAATGACAAAAAACTGAAATTTCAAGCCAATGTAGGAATGAGAAAGTTGGCACTTGAAATGATAACCTTCGGTTAAAGAATTAATTCAAAGTTTAAAAATGAAAGAAGACCCTAGAGTCTTCCCAATTACCTAATACTTAGGGAGCAAACTGAAATTTTTATAGTAGAGGGGCTTTCTGCATTTTGAGAAAACATGGGCTGTTTTGCAATTTCTGAAGATAGGGGCTGTCTTGCAATTTTTGAAACACAGACTTTTCTGCAAATGCAATGGCTGAACTGAAATTCTCCAACGTAGGGACTGGTTTGCAAATGCTACTTGATGTCTTTAGTTTCAACAGAAAAGAATAGGAGGGTATATTTGCAGAATTCTAGAAAACCCTTCTTCAATCTTCTCCCCCAAGCAATAACAATGGTGGGGGAAAGATGGGTTTCAAACACACCACCCAGAAACCATCGACAACGACAAGAAGAGACATCGGAGGGACCATAGAAACGTCGTCAACAACTTTTCAATTAGTTTGGGACCAGAATCAAAGGTCGGCGACGCTGCTAAAGCCACCCAACGATGCTAGGATGGTTAGGTCTACAGAAGACAATTGGTTACCACTCGTAACTTGCGCAAAAGTAGCCAGAGGTGATGAAGATGGACATTCCGGCCTACAACATTGTTTCCGATGTCGTGGGTCGCCAAGGTCAAGGAAAATGACCGCCAAAATGACTTCATGCACTCTACATCAATGACAGTAAGGCGAGAGCCAACAGATCTAGTCAGCATTGACTCTGGTTGAGTCGAATTTGGGAGCTATAGTTTGGGCAGTGATTTTCGGCGCCTCTTTATTGTTGTGCTTTTGTTCACAACAGAATCCAGAAGAAAGACTTTCTACCCTCTCGTAAAGAAGTTAACTTCTTGCTATTCAAGAGGCTCACAAAACATTATGCATGGAACCCTCTTCAAAACACAGTGCAAACCAGTTAGGATTGAGGAAGATGAGTCACCAACTTTGCTCTGATACCAAACTGATGCAAAACCAATAGAGAAAAAAGAAATGAAAGAGGCAAGAATCCTCTTGTGGGGGAGAGAAGAGGAAGAAAGGGTAAGGAGTAGGGAAAAAGAAAACAAGAAAAAAAAAGGAAGAGAGTTGAAAAGAAACTTGGGGCACAAGCAGAAGCTCAAAATTTTCCAAATGAGAAAGTATTGAAACCCTAATACAAGTTATCTATTTATAAATACAGAAAACAAAACCTTAAAAACATAATAATCAGTAAAATCTCAAATAAAATACTAAATAATAATCCAAATCAACAGTAATGTTTTAAAAATCTCCAATTGAATAAACCACCCTAGTTTCTATGATTACACCTTACATATGTGCAAATTGGGTATGATGTATTATAATCTCCATCAATTTTCTTTGAAGTCCTTCAAGACCACACTTTCAGTATTTTTCTGCCTTTTTCTCTATTCTCCTTGCTCATGTTTTCCTAAATTTCCAAGTTAGAGAATCTACAATTACATTTTTAAATCTTTTAATTTATTCAATTCTAAACCTATAGTATGCTTACCTTACTAGTTTAGCTTGATCAAATTCTCTTAGGGTCTGTTTGGGAATGAGAAAAAGATGTGGAAAAGAATATCTGGAAAAATAAGGAAAAAGAGAGAATAATATGATGTGATAATGGGTAATGATTAAAAATAAAGTCAATGAAAACCAAATAGGTAGGCTTTTTATATGAAAAGATGGGAAACAATGATTGAACATATAAGTGATAAAAAAAGGTAGGGTTATTAGGTATTTAATATGTCAAGTCACATTAAAAAATATAAAAATATATGGTGGAAAAGGGTAAAAAACTTTTCCAACATTTTTCCCCATTACCAAACGGACCTATTGGATTTAACATAAGATGAATATGTTCTTATAAAAGATTCAGGTTCTAAAGTTAAAAATAGCCCATTTGCTTTTACGGCTTGGACTACCACAAAAACCTCCTTTTCATGGATGGGCCAATTAAATCCCGACCTTTGAAAGCTCTGCTCTAGTATTTACAGGTCACTTCTTCATGTTTTGTCTTTTTTGCTCCTTTCATCCCAATTCCGTAGTTGTGATTTTGATATTTTTCTTGCAAAAACTTGGTTAATCTTGTCAGATTTTGAATAAAATTTCCAGCATAATTAAATCTGCCTAAAAATCTTTGGACTTGTTTCTGGTCCTCCGGTCTATCTAGAAATTCTTGGATTTTTTCTACAATATGTCCTTGCAATTCTTCTTTATTTTTCTCAATTTTAAACCCAATAAATGGATTTTAGACTACATCCATGCCTCTTTCTTTTATTCTTCAAGATGTTCTAAGTGTTCTTCCTTGTACCAATTTTTTGGGTTCTAAATTGTGCCACTTTTATTGAATATGTTTGGTTTTCCAGAAATAGTCAAATCCTGAATTGATGATAGTGGATAAGAAGTATTCTTATGGGAGCTACATGTCAAAAGGATATGTGGCAGAAAAATGTGGTGTTTGACATGATAAAGAATAGAGTGAAAAGTGTATAAACAGGAAAAATGGTATAAAGACGCCCTGTCATTTTGTCTTTCTTTTTTGCTTTGAATCTAAAACATCCACCTGTCTAAGACATGTATTGCGTGAATGAAGGTAATAATTGCTCTTACATCTATATAAATCAGGAGCCCTAGCAATTGCAAGGAACTAGTATATGGAAAAAACTTTTGAAAGTTTCTTGTCTTTAAAAAAAAAAAACAAAACATTAAACCAGTTGGCCAGTTCATGTAGCCTAACCACCAATTCCCATGGTTCAAAATGGTTATGTTAACTGGAACCGCTCCGTGGTTAACCAAACCATTTTCTAAACAAATTCGACCGATTGAGTGGGCCGGTCCAATCCAATTTTTATCACATTGCTTTTAGTATGACATGTCTGACCAAATATGCATTAGATTTGCTAAAATAAAACTAGTTGGTCAAGTTGGGTTGTACTAGACTAATCACAAACAATGTGATAAGCACATTATCCATTAGATTGGGATGAAGGAGAGACTTGGGACATGTTTGTTTTGAGGTAAAAGAGGGATAAAAGCTCTGTTTTCTTTGCTTTCTATATTGTATAACATTTAACTACCCATAATTATCCTATTTTTTCATATTATTACATATCCCTTTTTCTAAAAAAAGGAAACAAAAAAAAAGGGCTTATCCAGTCTGTCTTGATTTACTTTGTGGCTAGCATCATCCTTACATTGTTGATATTATCAGTTATCACCTCCCATTTTATACCTTCTTTTACTTTTCCTCCTATTCTACATCTCTTTTATCTCAAATCAAACGCACCCTTAAGGAAAAGTATCTTCCCCCTTCCTTTTCAGAATCAACTCATGGACCAATTTCAGACCCTATGCCAAGATTCCATGACTATTTCTGAGTATATAAGAAAGTTTGAGGAACTCGCACTGCAATGCGATGTGAATGAGGACCCTAAGGTGACTTATCTAGGTTCCAAACTAGTTTAGCACCCAACATAAGGTGTGACTTGATTCATCATCATATGGATTCTTTAGAACAAGTGTTCCAAATGGCCCCAGAATATAAGTAACGCTAGAAACCCCAATCCAGTAAGAAGAATGGCCTTAAAGCTAGGGAATCATCAGTTAAAAGGTTTTTAGGGCACAGCGGACAAGTCTAGCTAGCTAAATCTAAGACTAGTACGTCCGGAAGGGCTAATTCATAGAAAGGTCAACAAAGAAAGATCAAGGGTGATGATGTTGTTTCCAATAAACCAAACAGTGGTAAATGCTATGAGTGTGGTGGTTGGGGTCATTATGCCTACCAATGCCCAAGTTGAAATCTTATTTTTGTGAAGGAAGATATGGACCAACCTCTTAGGAGCTTTTATTACTTCAACCCTGGGATAATAATAAATGGAGGACCAATATCTTCCACAATTCACTAGATGTGGAGATAAATTTTCTAAGGTCATCATATAGGTAGTGAGAAATGATAATTGTAGGACCCATATCTTCTACTCTTAAAGTATAGAGATAAAAATTATAAGGTCATTACAGACAAAGTTGTCTCAATGTTTTGTCTTCTTCCACCATTGTTTCATTGGTTTTAAAACCTAAACCACATTGTACTCTCTTGAAGTGACTTCGGTAGATAAACCCTCTATTCCAGATACTCAAAAGTGGCTAGTATCTTTACAGTTCTTCGCATATTAACATAGCATTTCGTTTGATGTTGTTCCTATCGATGTGGGTCATATTATCCAAAGAAGACCGTGGTTATTCAACCTAGACATAACAAATTTTAGGACTAATTCCTATGTATTTGTACACAATAGTAAAAGGATCAAACCAATCCCATTTCCAAAGTTCCACCAAAATAGCTAAAGGAGAAATTTTAGGAGTCTATGTCAAAGCTTCAGCAAAGATAGTTTTTCATTTGTTGTCCTCTAAATAGTTAGAAATAGAGTTCTTGTACCAACATTTCAACCTTTTGGCTATGAGTGAAGTTGGCAAATCATTTCAGGAAACACATTTTGAGTTTTTGAGTTGCCCCAAAGCTTAAGGAGTTTAAGGACAACATACCTAAGGAGCTTCCAGATGTGCATCCTTTGATGAGAAACACCCATCATGTCATTGATCTTGTTCCAAGGTTTTTCCTCCCTAATCATCCTCATTATCAAATATATCCTGTTGAAGATGTTGAGTTGAAGTGGCAAGTAGATGAATTGTTGCATAATGGCTTTATTCATGAGGGCATGGGGTCATTGAGCTATCCTTGCTTTTTTAACAGCCAAGAAATAGAGGACTAGGTGCATGTGTGTTGACAGTTGGCGAATCATAATTAAGTTTAGCTTTCCTACACCATGTTAAATGATATGCTTGGTGTGATGTTTAAATCGATTATCTTTTCAAAAATTGACTGACAAAGCGAATATCATCAAATCAACATCGAATGCATGAATGATTGGAAAACAACCTTTAAGACAAATGATGGTTTATATGAGTAGCTCATTATACCCTTAGGCTTGACTAATGCACATAGTACACTGATGAGAGTAATGACCCTGTTGCAAAGGCCATCTATGGAAAAATATTTTGTTATCTATTTTGATGACAATTCGAATCTACAGCAAGTTTAAGAAAGACCACATTGCTTATTTGAAACAAATCTTTCTGGTGCTTAAGAAAGAAAAGCTATATGTGAACTTGAGAGTTCAATTTTTAGAACTTGAGTGGTCTTCCTGGAATTTTTTGTTTCATCTGAGAGAATTTTAGTAGATCCTATGAAAGTAAATGACATAACAAAGTGGTTTGAACTTTGAACTTAAAATATCCATAAATTGCGAAGTTTTTAGTCTTGCTACATTCTATAGGTATTCTATCAGAAGATTCAATTCCATATGGCCCCCATTACTATTTGGATTTAGAAAGGGCAATTCAAATAGACCAAAGTTACTTCAATAGCCTTTTTTTTTAAGTTAAAGCTGAGAAAATAGAGGCATCTGTACTACATCTTCCTAATTTCTCCAAAGTTTTTGAGGTGACACATGTAATATGTTAGGGGGGGGTACGAACAGGTGGAGTCCATAATCAAGAGATACACCATGTTGTTTATTTCAGTAAAAAGGTTGAAGTATGATAGATAATGATGCTGTACTTATGACAAGGAATTTATGGGCCAGTTTGGCCACGCGGTTGAAAGGCTTTGAAGCACTTCTCAAATTGCAAACACATTTTTACAGCATCTTGGTTGCGTTTGGCAGAACATGTGAAGCACTTCCATCTCACTGTAAAAGCCTGATTTTTGTGGTTTGAGAGAAGCAAGAATCTGAAGCTTCTCCATAATGCAAAAAAGAAGCTTTTGGGTTTAAATGAAAATGACGAAAATGTCCAAAAACCTAAGTTCTAAAATTCTCACTTGTCACATTAATATAAATATTATACACATATATTTAATATATTTTATATAAAATAGATAAAAAAATACTTTTATGTATTTTGATAAATATACAATAATATATATTATATCCAAAAATACATAACATATAAACATAATATATATCTACAATATAAATAATATAAAAACTATATATTTTTTACAAAATATATAATATATAATATATGTATAAATAATATATTTAATATAAAAACATATATGTGATATATTAAAAAAAATACTATACATATTATATAGAAATCACATATATTATACATTTCATAAAATATACCATATAAAAATAAATAAATGTAAAATTAATTATATTTAAAAAATTTTATATATAACATATAAATATATTATTGTAAGGATGCTATAAATTTAAGGAGTCACCATCGACCGGAGTTGTAACTGTGTAAGTTTGAATAATTGATCTACAAGAGAGATCTAGGCAGATCTAGGCAAGTGCTTGGTTATGTAATGAGAAGGTGTTAAGCACCTATCATACCCCAAATGGGTCTCTGAACAAGGTGTTTGATGTAGGACCTGACTGAGTTGGGTCAATGACCCATGTCTTCAGTGACATTGTGATTCAAGCATTCCTTCAAACATGAAATCTGTCAAATTTGAATAAAAGGACGATGATAAATTTAATAATGCAGAGATGCTCTTATATCAATGTAGCGAATCAAAAATTAAGGGTAGAGATCACCAATCATTGCCAAGAGGATTCCATCTTCCTTTTCCATTGCTTTTCTTCAAAACATGGAGATAATCTCCTCAATCTTGTACCAAGAGGTCAACACCCTCAATTCTCATAGAATTGGGCAGTACCGCCTAGATTAGAAATTGAAGAAGCTATCAATCATTCTCCTTCTCCCCATGACTTCTCTTCTTATCCCAGATTTTTCTTTTAGAGGCTTAGTAACAAGAGTGATAAGATAGAAGCAGAGCTCTATCAATAAAAGCACTTCTTTTAACAACTAAAATTTCACAGCTAGGCCAAACAGTCCCTATATATGGTAGTGAAAACTTTGGACTGTTAGAGCCATTCTTTTCTGGTATAAAAATTTGCTTTGTTTTTTGACCATCAACCTCCAAGGTACCTAAATACCTTAAAAAGTTTGAATCCTAGGCATGCAGAGTGGGTAGAATTTTTACAGAAGCACGCATTTGTACTAAAATGTAAATTGGGGTAGATAATGGGCTTTTTGATACTTTAAGCAGGAGGGTTACACTTTCCCACTGTATAAAACTAAAGATAGTTAATTATGATTGAATAAGAATAAATATTCAGTTTATTCTTACTTTAAGAACTTTATTGGATTTTGAGTAAAGGACCATCAAGAAACAATGCAAATTTTTTTCATTCTAGATGGTTATATGTTTAAGGGTACCCATTTTTATTTCCTTAGTACATCTTTTTGTGAGTTTGTTTTGTGTGAGAACAATACAAGAGGGTTGAGTGGGACTTTTGGAATGCATAAGACCATATCCCTTGTGGAGGATCATTTTTATTAGCCTGGTATTAAGTGAGATGTAGCCAGAATCATTGGACAATAAAACACTTATCAGACAACTAATCAAAGCAAAGCAAAAAAAGGTTATGCACCACACTTTCTATCTCATATGCTACATGGCGAGATCATAGCATGGACTTTGTCCTAGGACTTCTTGTGGTCACAATTATATTTTTGAAGTGGTAGATAGATTTTACAAGATGACTCCGTTTCTCCCTTGTTCTCTAAAACATTTGATACCAAGGAAGTAGAAAATTTGTTCTTTGAGGAAGTCATTAGACTTTGTAGAATCCCCAAGATAATTGTTTCCAACAGATATGTCAAGTTTATGAGCTACTTTCAGAAAACCTTGTAGAAAATGATGGGGATAAAATTGCAATTCTCTTCAACATATTATCTAAAATGTATGACCAAACCAAGGTGATCGATTGAAGTCTAGGTAATTTGTTGAAGTACATCGTGGGGAATAGTATGATAGCTTGGTCACTCAATTCACTAGGTTGAGCCATTTGAGGTTGTTGCCAGCGTTTTAAAAACCTGATGGATCTCCCGGTCCAACTGATTTGACCATGAGCGATAAGGAGTGTGGTTTGGACTGGGTCCAATTCCTAGATCTTAAAGAAAACCGCTTGAATTGTTGAAACCGGACAGTTGGACCGTGAAAATAGGTCCAACCACGATTTGGGCCAAGCATTTTAAAAGAATAAAAAATAAAAAACGAAAAGTAGAAATTTGAAAAAGAGATGCGCCAAATCGTAGAAGTCCCACCCAATGTTAGCAATTTTGAAATTATCAGCGAAATTTTCGTCGATAATTTCGTTTTAGCCCTCTACTGAAGCGTTTTCGACAAGGAAAGATAGAAATATCAAGCTTTAGAAGAAACTTTCAAAATTTTGGAAATTTTTCAAAAATAGGGAAAAATTATTGAAAAATTAAAAATCTTAGAAAAACATACCTAAATGCCCTATTTTTTACTTAATTCCTCTTGTTTTTATTCCAAATCCATATACAACTTTTCAAAAGATATTTCCAACCCTACAAATTATGTTTTACCTTTTAAAAAAGCAAATTTGTGCCTTCAATTAATATAGATTTAAGGAGTATAGCAGTTGTTCATCAACGGTGGCAGCTTGGATTCACCTTAAATCTGATTTTTGGGTTTTGAAACCCATCTCTCAAGCATTGAATCTCATTTCTAATTAAATCTAAGTTGCTTTGCAAGGAGAAAAGTTAACATTTTTTGAAAATCTTACAGATCTACATATGAAAGGACTATAGCAGTTCTTCTTGCTCTTTTCTAGCCTCTGAAATCCATTCATGGGAGAGGTTCTGGGAGGTTTAAAGCTCCAAATTCACCTATAGAGTCATCAACCAGCAACTGCATAAAATAAAAATGCAACTTTTGTTTTTTCTTTCCTACACAAAAACTCTCTTATGATGTAAACAGAATTTTTTGTTTATATATTTTTATTTTTTAATATATTTTTCATATGTTCAAAGAATAAAAGTTATGGAATGATTTTTTTATTTTAAAAGTTTTAAAAATATATGATATTTATATTTTCTGAAAATAAATGGTCTATATTATATTTTTTAAAAAATATGGTAGATAAATATTTATAAAATTACTCATAAAAATACATGTATAATTAGAGTCTTCAATGCATGCACAAATCGTTTGAGTATAAAAAAGGATAGTGTCTTTCTTGTTGAAATTATTTCATTGTAATTAATTTTAATTATTCAACAACATTATTGTCTTTATTTATTTATAGGTTATAGTATAATTTTAGAATATTTTTTGTTTATAATTCACATTATATGCATATGATAAACAACTTTGTGTGACCTAAATTTTTCCTTTAATAGTATTTTCTATTAGAAGTTTACTTTATCAGTGTTTGTATCCTTAATATATTTTCTTTTTACTTTTTATATGTTAACATTTAAAGATGTTTTTTATTCTAAATGTATAATTAGATTTATCATGATCTATTAAGAAATTTTATGAAAAAATTTTTAATTTTCCTTTATTTTTATAATTTTTTATATTTTAGTGAAAAATTCGGCAAAATTATCAATAATTTCTCCAAAATTAGTGAAAATTTCTATTTAGACTTAGCAAAATTTCCCTTCTCAACAAAACTGCGAACACTGGTCCCACCTGACTCTCCCCGCTGCCCTGAAATTTCCCTAATCCTGCCCCTGCTCATCTCCCTCCCGCAACCACCACATCGACAACCGATCGCTACTGTAGGCTACTGCAGCACAATAACCGATCATCATCCAATCATCTCTCCTTATCCCGTCCCTACTCTATCTCCCTCCCGCAACCATCGCAGCTTGTTTTTCCCATCGTCGTCAGCAAGTCACCACTCGCTGGCCTATCCCAACAACTAGCAACAACTGCAGCACGACAACCCATTATCCCATTCATCCATTCTTCCCTCACTATCTCGCCCCTACTCTCGTTTTTCCCATTGCCATCAGTTGGTTGCCACTTACCAGCCTATTCCTACAACTAACAACAGTTGCAGCATGATGACCCACCATCTTGCACGTCTAGTGGTTCCTCCCTGTCCCACCCCTGCTCCATCTCCCTACCACAGTCGCACCACAGCTCATTTTTGCCATTGTCATTGTCATCGATCAATCGCCACTCGCCAACCTATTCTGACGACTAGCAACAACTGCAATAACCCAACTCCCTCAATTGTAGACTCATTCTAGCGTCGTAATCAATGGCAACCCCACTATCTAGTTCTCATAGTTGCTAATGCAAGATGGCATGTTTGAAGTTCAACGTAAGCGCAGTGCATTCTAACACCTAAGCCAAAGCCTAACTTATGCATATGAAATGTTCTATTCTATTTATTATTGTATTTTTTTAAAAGAACATTATTTTAAAAATATTTTTTTCAAACTCACGTGATTAAACTTAGTGATTGCATCATCAGTTCATCATTGTAGTTTGTAGAATTATTTATTTATTAATTTTTATATGCATATTAAATTTTTATATGATGTGTAGCTATTATCATAAGTTTTAAAGGTAATCTATAATTATTTATATTATATAATTATATGCATTTTATTATATTTTTAAAAAATTTTAAAAAATCTAAAATAATTATTATATAATAATTATGTCATGCTGACATCATGGTTCAAACTAGTTTAAACCAATAGTTGAAGTAGTCCAACCTAAACCAAACAAAGAAACGGTTCATATCATGGTTCAGCTCTGACAACATTGGTTTTTACAATGTATAGGCCAACAAAACCTATAGATCTCATTCCTATTGCACATATATCTAGGTCATTTGGGTCTACACAATCATTCGTGAAGAAAAGTTCAGATTCTACACTTCATAGCCAAATTTGCTTATGATAGCTTGGTCAATCAATTCAATAGGTTGAGCTATTTGAGGTTGTTACAATGTATAAGCCTAGAAAACCTATAGATCCCATTCCTGTTTCACCTATATCTAGGTCATTTGGGTCTACGTATTTATTTGTACAGCATATTCCTGATTTACATAGTGATTTTAGAAGAAAGTTTTCTATTAGTGATGAATATAACAAGTCTTTTGCAGATTTAGATCACAGGTATCCAAAATTTCAAGAGGGTGACATAATGATGGCATCCATTAGATCTGAAAAGTCCTTTTTTGGAACCTTAAAGAAATTACATGCACAAAGTCTGAGACCATTCAAAATTTTCTGAAAGATTAATGCTAATGCATAGGTGTTAGAGTTGCCACTAAACATGAGAATTAGTAACATTTTCAATATAGAGGATCTAATGCTATACAAGGGATTGCTCATTACACTTGAATTGATCCTCCGTCATCCCACAACCATAACTCCAACATCTTCACAAATTACAAGTTACCTCAATACTTATTTGGACCTTCCATTGATACCCCTACTACTCTCACACCTATATTTCCCAAAACATGAGACAAGGTAGAGGATATCCTAGACTATTAAAAATATAGTGCCAGAATAGGAGGACATTAAAATTCTTGTTAAAGTGGCGAGGTCAACCAACTTCAAATTGTACATCGATCACTGTGGAAGAGGTTTAAAGAATCAATCCTAATTTGTTCAATCAGCACAAGAGCATTACTACACCGAAGACTAGTGTTTTGAATTTGGAAAGAATAGACGAGGACATCCACGATAGTTATCATATTTATTAGAGATTACAGAAGTGTCATCACACTAACATCAGGTTCATTTGGCTAGAGCAGATTATTGACACCTAGTCATATCTAAGATTTTATCGATTAATTTATTGGACAAGATCAAAGGCTTTTTTTCTCTCTAGAGAAAATTAATAATTTTATTATATAGGAATTAAGAATCTATGAATTATATTAGATTATATACATTAATCATTCATTTTCATCAATTGAAGGACACTTTTAAAGTGTTAAATAAAGTTCACTTAGTGTTAGAAAAGTCATAATTACGACCCATTGGATTAACTTTTAAATGGGCTCAAGATTACACATATCCAACTCCATTTAAGAAAGTTATGGCTCATCTAAGCAAGGTCAACATAGGGTTGATAATTTTAGGGGCATTTCAGTCATTTTATTTAGATTAGTAACAAAATCCTTAATAATTTAGGAGTCCTACTCTGTGGAAATGTTTTCCATATAAATAATATACACAGATATCATATGGTGAGATATGAATTGATTGATTCAAATAGAAAAGATTTCTATATATCCACTTTGAAGGTGATGGTATGACTCCAAAAACACTTCACGGTCCCCTTTATCCTTCCTTCCTCCATTCTTCTTCTTCCTCTTCTATTTGAAAGCTTTTTTACTCCAAACCCTAATTCTCTAATGTCTAATTAAAATCAACATGAAAACTAATCTCCCCATGAGTATATATTCTTTCATATTGTGAGGGCATTTTTAAGATGTGTTAATTATAATCTGTAGAAATTCATTTAAGAATTTGGAGCTATTAATGATTTAGGGATTAATGTCTTTCTTGTTTTAAACTCTTTAGATCTGTTATAATTGTAATTTTCATTACATAAATCTAATAATATTGACTATCCAGAATTTTAAATCATATTTTTTCTTCTACATATTTAGATATAGGTTGCTAGAATGTTTATTTTATTATAGGGCTCATTGCACTTTTGTCCTGCACCAAAAGGGCTCTTTGGAAAAATAAGGATCTTTGCACTTTTGTCCCACATCAGAGGCTCTTTGGTTCAAAATTACAGGGCCATGTCAAGGTTTTGCCCAGAATGCCTAATGGATCCACTTAGATTCAAAAAAGTAATAAATGGTTTAGAAAGACATTCATCATGGGTTTAAGAATTAGAAAGAAAATAATACTCCTGTGCATGCGTTTTGCTCAAATGCAAGTTAGTTTTTCAAAATTACCTAAAGAAGCAAATCTTCATTCAAAACTATAAGTCTTTAACTAGTTAGGCTATTGGTCAAAGATTGTATCACGATTCAGTTTACACACAGTTTGGATAGGGTTGTCATTGAAAAGTTTCCAATAAATGTCATGCTTATCAATTCCCATTTCTGGTAGTAAAAGTCCTCATGTGATAGCAACTTGGGCTTCAACTATTCTAGGTCTAGAAACATGGTTATTGAAGTCTATGATGTTATAAATATAACCTTAAAGTGAGGAATAGATATTAAGATGATATTATTGATTGAATGTCCATGACACTATTGATTAAATGTCCTTTAAATTTCTTTTCAGTCAAATATGTCCAGTTTTGGGAAGAGTTCATTTCTTGTTTTTTTTTTTTTTATATTTTGTGTTTCATTTTTTAAGGACAAGAAAAGTGATTCTTCCCTGTTGTCACAGTAGCTGAGTCTACATGAAGGTTGCTAAGGATTCTTAACAAGCCAACATGCATATTATTCAGAATGATTCCCCACTATTGAACAGCTTCATTTTAAAGAGGGGGAAAAAATCCAGCACTCACAGTTGTTAAAAGATAAGATGTACATCTGCCTGCATTATTTTAGTTTTGGGTTAACCATCACTGACACTCATCCAGTTTGAAAGTTATTACTCAGTCACCAGATGGACTCGCCGTCACTAAGGTCTAACACCTTCCACACATTTTACTTTCTTGTTCAAGATTTGAGAGCTGGTTCTTGATTTATGCATGAAAAAATACCATGATTTAACGCCTTCTAAGGTTTTTTAATTTGACTAACATTAAGCATGACTCATATCACAAGGTGAGCAGTGAGCTGCACAGTCGGTACGGATGAATCAATAATAAAATAGGTCAGAGGGGTCAAAATGGTTACCAATTTAGACCAGGAAATACCCACCATGACTCTTGACAGTATCCATGAATCTAACAGGTGATGATGTTTAGAAAGGTAAATCCAATATGAGAATTGACATCCCTAAAGAATAAGGCGGGAAAAAAAGGTTTATGTTTCAATTACATAATAGCACACCAACATCACCAATAATCATCTTACATCCTGCATCAAGACCATAAAACATTGACATTTTTTCTTTTTTTCTGTTTTTGGATGGTTGTTAAACATCAACCTGATTTTTTTTTCTGTTATTTTCCAGATTATTCCTATCTAAAAACTTAGCCTTAGCATCTAACAACCATCTCAATAAGCTTAAAGTGAAGGATTGCCCATATGCATCAGGAGCCAAACAGCATCCATGAGTTTTGCACTGATAATGTATGACGTGTAGTTTCCTTTTTATTTCAAATGTAGCTTCAATGGTAGAACTAAATTTTATTTTTCATTTGAATTTGGCCAACAGATTAAATGGTATCCATCCCATAAGAATCTCACAAGCTTTCCCAATGGGATTTGGAAAAGAAGTATCATAATAATTTGCAAAGCAGGGTTCAGAGTTCAGATCACAACTTGATCAGTAACACTAGTTTAGCCAAAGTTATGGTGCGTGAACCAAGTGGTTCAAAATCCTCTACTCTGATTTTTATTCATTGACTAGAAAATAAGTGCAAAATTAGAAAGAAGGATGACTTTTTCCTTCTCTTATCCTGTCGTCACTACCACTTTCTTAGAAGAATAGCTCAATAAGTTCCATAATGACTCAGGAAACCAGGTCAAATTTGCGTTATCTAGTGCAATTAGCTTCAGCAAGTCTTGAGTTGATCGGCTTTGTTTGCAATAGCAAGGCAAATAGGCTTAATTTGTCACTAATTCCAAGCAGAGTTAATTCAAATACCAACTAGCTAAGATAGAAGTAATTCACTTTACAAAGAAACAAATAAATATGATCGAGAAAGCATCATTTTTTCCCACTAAACAAAATAAGGAAGCCTGTTCTTTACATCAATCTCCTTAAAATTCAGGATATATTTGAGCTGTGTTCTTGCATTCTTCTTGTAAGAAGCAAATCTTAGCTCAACTTTGAGGTGGGCACGTTTGGGAATAGGAAAAAAGAGGAGGAAAAGAACAGAAATAATGTGACAAAATAAGGGATAATGATTTAAAATGTAGTAACTAAAGATAAAATAGGTAGACATTTTGGATAAAAAGATAGCAAGCAATGATTAAAAATATAAATAATAATTAAAAAAAATATAGAATTACTAGGATATATAAATGTCAAATTGATTAAAAGTTCTAGAAGCAGACTTGACAAGTCCTTTCAGGGTTTTCAAGAGCCAAACAACCCCTAGCTTTGCAGCAATTATTTTCTGCCTCCAAGCTGTGGGCTCCAATGCAGACATTGGGAATGTGAGAGAAAAGGCAAGTCTATTTTCTTGTTGCCTTTTACATTAAATTAAGTTAATAATTGCAAGTGACCCCAACTTGTTCATCCAAATACACCCTAAAATTACAGTTAGAACATCTCAACCAGTTCAATCAGGAGTTTATGCGGCAACTAATTCACCTTATAAATGATGGAAGAGCCATATCATTGGAATGATTGCGCCCTAATCCATTCTTTCTTTCTTTGAAAATTTATTTGGTGAACATAGCAAATGCATTATGCAATCTTAATTTCTAACGCCCAATCAGTTTGTAGCCGTGTTCATTTGACACGCGCCTGGCACCACAATTTGAAAGTTCCCGATCGCCAGGGAAGGAAGACTCAATAGCAATTTCAACAATCCCAGTAAATTAGTCAAGCATCGTAACCTTCCATTCATGTATTGATTGGGTCATCCAGGAATTCCAATAACTACGATTATAAACTTCATTTCGGTCTACCTTCATATTATAAGTCAAAATGAATTGAAGGACAAAAAGAGAAGCAAAATAAATGGAGAAATAGGGGCAAAGGTCGTAACCTGTTGAGAGATGGCGTTGTGGGCGATCTTGTAATCCCTTTGAAGAACATAAAAACCCAAAGCGGATGCCATCGCAGCGCCTGCAAAGAAGGACGCCAATCTCACCCTAAGCACGTACCCCATCCTATCCTTGTGTTTTCCCTTATTCACAGCTCCCGATCTGCCAGGAGCAACGACCGAAACGAAACGCTGCACCCCACTTCCCCCGTTTCTCCAAACGTGGCAGCACCTTGGCTTACATGTACTCTGGCTGGGCATGACGTCCGATGCTCGGACGCTAGTACCTTAGGATGTGTCCGTAACCTTTCGAGCTTACAGGTCAGTTCTACGCCACAATGCTAATTTATTGGTGCTTTTTCATTGCTTAAATTGTTCATGCTGGGCTCCTTTGAGAACGAGTAAAAGTGGTGGAAAAGTTTTCCACCTTTTTTCAATTTTTTTAATATGATATGCTTTCTACCTTATTAGCTGTAGTTTCAATCGTTGTTCTTTATCTTGTCTTACAAAACTACGTATTTAATCTTTATTTATTTTATTTTTAATTATTACTGCTTATCATATTACGTCATATTTTTCCTTTATTTTTTTATATTTTTTTTTACCTCTTTTCTTTCTTATCCTTCCCAGATGGAAATTTATTATGAATGGTCAGTTAGCTCCACCATAGAGAACCATTGAAAATTAGGTAGTTTTGATCATGCCCAAGTCTTATTGAAGTCGATATTTGTTATCTAACTTGTTTCGGTGTTTTGATTTAAGATTTTTTGTTAGAATCAAGCCCTTGATAAGGTAACATCCAGCCGAGCAATCCCAACAAGTGTGGTTCCAGGGTTTAATTCAAAAAGACCTTGTTTGGGAAGCAATTTTAAGGTACTTTAAGCTCAGGAGCTCAATCCCCCGACCCAAATGACCAATCTCACAAAGCGCGAGTCTGTAGAGGAAAATGAGCTTAGCCGGTTAGGTCGATTGCCCAAATATCATTCAATGGAATAATCGTCGACGCAGAAATTCGATGAGATCATCGAATTTTTATTCCATGCTCCCTTAATTCTTACGTGCAAGATTGGAAAGAACACAAAGGAAGAAGGAAAAGAAAGAAGAGAATATCCCTTTTCGATTGATTTTTAAGAATTTAAATATTGGAATATGTCTTTTCAATGGATTTTTAGAAATTTCTATAGACTCAAACTAAATTATTTACAAGGCCAATGTAAGGTCTGTTTTTCTTTGATAACTTCAGTGCCCTTATTTCAAAGGAAATTTTTAGAGATAATAAGGTTTAGGCTTTTCGCGTTTCAGAGATGATAATAATTTTAAAATAGAAGACGATTTGGAGATAATAGTCTATAATAATAATAATAATAATAATAATAATAATAACACAAATGAAAATGATTCTAAATTCTATGATTATTTATACTCTGATTAAATCATCCTTGGGTCTTAGTTTGGTATCAAAGTCATCGAGGAAGATAAACAGTAACATGTTTGTTTAATCATTTATCAATTTGAAAAGAGAATTGCTCATTTAAGCCTAAGTTACCTATTTGCGAAGAACTGCACATGGTTGTTAGTGGCCTTATAAGAACGTAATTTATCTTGAATTTTAAATTTGACAATAGTTTTCAAACAAATGTTTATTGGTTCTTCATCCTCTTCTAGCTCCCATAAAACTGAAGAAAAGCCTCTAGTCTTAGTAATATTGTCAAACAAATGTCTCTTAAAGAAATTCAAAGTGTTTCAAAACAAGTTTATGAAGATATAATAAGATCTATTGAAATTTGAAAAATACCTAATGTTATATTAAAAGAATTACACAAAATAGGAAGCTTTGACTCAAAAAAAGATTATAGAATAAAGATTTTAGAAATGACTATGGAATTTAATGAAGGATCATATAAATTATCTTTAGTATTGAAAAAAGTCATAAACAACTTATTAAAAAAGATTATAAATTTATTCATTTTGATCTTATTCAAGTAGTAATTTAACCTTTAATAAGAGTGAGATTAAAAACATCAATATTGGCTTGTTTAGGAGATAATCGACATAATAAATTTGTATATTCTATTCTTGCTGTTATTCAAACTTCTCTTCACAATGGCCCCACATATTTTAATAGTTTTCAAATTTTCTCTATCAGTCTTACAAACCCTCATCATTCATTCTTCTTCCTTTTAAAAGAGTAGCATAAATCATCATAGTAGAATAGACATTCCATATTTGATATTCAAATTTCTTTTATCTATATTCCATTCATAAGGATTCAGGGATAGGGACATTTAGAGATGAAGATTTGGGAGGTCTTTATGAAGATTCTTCTTGCATCATATTGATAGAATTTAAAACTTGTTTATCATACCAAGGGAAAAAATCAATATATTGATGATAAGTTATAATAGTTATCCATTTTTCTATAATTCTTTTTCTTTCTTCCTTTAAATAAGTTTGTTGGAACCATATATGTTTTTCTTTAATAATAAGAAACTATCTTCTAGGGAGCTAGAGGAAAAAATCATTCATTTTTTGAAAAATATTTCTGATAAATATATATGGAAGCATTCTAGGATAATTTACAATCTTTATCACTCGAAATAATAGTTGTTAGGATTACTTTATATGATTTTGATGATAATAAAACTTATATTAAGATAAAATAATATAATATTTAAATTGTTAACAATACATGATTATGACTTAACGATTATTGATTGATATTTGATGATATGCTTGAAACATATGCATGGTCATAAAAATTTAAATCATACTAGCATACAATTATCTTTAATATATTGACATTTTTGATAATTTAATCTTGATTATTATATTTGTTGAATTATATAACTCACACTGAGCCTTATTGAGTTATTGTATTATGTGCCTAAATAAAGATATATATTATCCTTACTCCACAGTATGTTAAATCATATGAGGATAAATACATTTGAATTAAATGATGTATCTAAAAAGTAACAATGTAGCAAATGTAGAAAATCTCTAAGTGCAAAACTACAATCAGCCACATCAAATATCTACTACATTCAGAAGGATTAAATTGCTAAAGATCACAGAAGATGAAAAAGAAGAAGAAGAAGAAATAAGGCTTTGAGATGTGTAGCAAAGGAGCTTGCTCTATATTTGCTGCAAATTACACTGCAAGTGCATGGCATCAAGTTTTATAGTATAGTAGTAAGAAAGTATCATCTTCACAGGAATTGTGTATTCCAATTGATTACTATATATTGCAATGAATAATCTTGATTTTATTTGCAAAATCAAGTGATGTAAATTTAACTAAAAAGTAGAAATAAACATGCTTTCGAATGGAAGACTTTGAGATAAAGAAGCTTTAGAGGATCGACCACACTTGTGCTTTATCATGGTGCTCTTAACTCATTATACATTAATCATTCTATAGGTTTATAAATCAAAAATGCTAATTCACTTAACTCCCTCTCCTGAATGCTAAGCTAAGTATCTACTCTCTACATTATAATTTCGATATCCTTATAAAACTTAGAAGGTAGAGAATGCATTACACTATGATTCTTTTAAATGATTTCATAAAACCTAGAAGCTCTTCCAAGTCTAGAATCCCATGTTATGATGCCTAGATCATATTCAAGATTACCTCTCTTAAGTCTTAAATATCAAATATGTATACATTCAATAAATGGAGAATACACTAAAAGCATTAAAAGCAAAGCATCACAAATAAATTATTAAGAACTCTCAATCATATAACTCATTAATCACACTATAATGTCAGCATATGATCTATCTCCCCTCTAGAATGAGGAGTTTAGCTACTCATAATGAAATGAGAATCCATGAAATATTCATATAACATTATCAAAATCCATTTCCAACTTTAATCCAAGTTACAAATGATGAATAAGATGAAAAACACTAAAGAAATAAGGACTAAAATGGTAGCAAACTCTCCTCGATGGTGCTTGGCTTGGTTTGCAGCTTGAAGCTTCTTTCTCTCCAAAAGTCTCCATAAGAATCTCCCAAAAATGTCCTCTATACTCTTTAATATCTGACCTAGGGCGACTTCTCTTTGTTTTTGTTCTTCTTTCCTTGAAGATTTGTCTTTTTGCACCGTTTCAAAGTAATCACAGAAAATCTGGAGTTGTGTCCAAGCCATTTCAAAAAATCTAAAATCCTGTCTTAAGCTCTAGTGTCGTGGCATAGGTTTCTTGTGTTGTGACACAAATTTGTTGATTGAACTCCTTAGTCTCCATTCTGTTTTAGTGTTGTAGCACAGCCTTCCTGTGTTGCAACACAGACTTGCTGATTTCATCTTCTCACAAACTTTGGTTCTATGCCGTAGCACAGTATTCCTGTGCTGCGGCACAGACTTGCTGTCTAAGCTTTCACACTTTTTTATACTTCATTTCATTCCTTATACTTTCTCCATCATTTTTGAAGTTGTGTGCATGCAAACAAACATCAACATAAACACATCAAATTAATTAAAAATAACTCAAGAATAAACAAAAAGTTAGCTTGAAAAGGAGTGATATAAGTGAATAATATTCACTTATTAAATACCCTCAAACATATAACTTTGCTCATCCTCAAGCAAAACAACATAACATGAACTAAACACACAACACAACACAAAACACATTAATCAGATTCATTGTATAAATATCTCAATAGGATCAACATGGTTAAGAAGGAAATTCTCGAGTATCATATATATATATGTATATATATATATCTAGCATTTCGACATGTTCCTTATCCTCTCAACCTTAGATTCCAAGTGCAAGTACAAACTATATAGTCATTCTGATCTGCCTCATTTCATCCTTAATTTCATTCTTGCAACCAAGGAATACATATTTAGAGCAAACTCTATAAGCTCATAATATGAAGGAGAGACTATAAAGGATTAGCATTTGATGTTTTACTTACTTTATGTTATTCTTTACTTTGCCTATTTTCTTTTGGGTTGTATTACTATGACATTCTTTACAATTATCTTCTTTTGAATTCTTTGGAATGTGAATTTTCTAATTCTTGGGCTGTATTACTACCATACCCCTAAAATTATTTTCTTTTCAGTTCATAAGATGCGATCCCCCCACATACATGATGAATCTAATGTTTGTCTCGACACTAATTGCAAAGAGTTCTAAAGTTTAAACTGAACCTGAGCTATTGCTAGATACTCAATGAGGTCAAAAGGAATGGCTTTGTGATCTATATAAACTCATGAATCTAAAACACTTTAAATGACTAATTAGGTCAAAAATATACATAATAATGATATTGGTAATTTTCATCCTAGCCATTATTATATATCTCTTATATATCATTGGCTTTTTACATGTAACAATTACAAAAAGTGGAAGGAAAACAAAAATGAAACAACATAAGGATTTATCAAAATAATTTTTATTTTTTTATTGATTATCTTCAATTGATTACGCTTGCTGTGTACATTAGAAAAATTATATGTTCACATCATAGATCATAAGTAGTTCTTATTATATCTCCACAATGGAAGAAAACCCTTGATTAAAAGGATAAGTATAATCCATCTTAGAGACTCAAAAATAAAATATACTTTCTCACAAAATGAATGTGTGTTATCTTTGGTATCGTTGAGCATAATTGCGATATATTTAGAGGATCGCCTTAAGTCAATGGGGAGATAGGATGATACGGCTCTAGACTCGGTTGCTAGACACTTCGTTAACTTAAAGAGTGAGTATTTTAATCCAATTGGTTTCTCCCAAGTGGAATCAAGGCTGGATGATTTCTACTATTAGACTGTAAGAAACTATAGATACAGTAGGTAGATTATGACCAAATTGGTATATCCCGAAAGACTTAGGGCCAGATGATCTCTATTGTATTTAAACTTGAAAGAGACTAGGTAACCTAGGTTTGGTTCAGTTTTATTTTATTACCCATAAGAAGCTTAAGAAGAGTGAGCCAGGTTAACTAGTTTTGGCTAATTTGATGAATGATATTCGCTAAGGTTTGACTCGGTGAGTCATGACTCAATGACTCGGTGAGTCATGACTCAATGA
>JAYJMB010020005.1:71887-88959 GCA_036873735.1 Pouteria campechiana
AATTTGATGAATGATATTCGCTAAGGTTTGACTCGGTGAGTCATGACTCAATGACTCGGTGAGTCATGACTCAATGAGCTGATCTTAGACTCTGGCTTTTAAATAATTTGGTGAGTATTATTTGCTAAGGTTTGACTTGATAACCTGATCCTAAACTTAGGCTTTTGAATAAATTGGGAAGTAATATTTGTTAAGGTTTGACTCGGTGAGTCATGACTCAGTGACTTGATTCTAGACTTAGGCTTTTGAATGAGTTGATGAGTGATATTTTTCAATATTCTATGAAAAACTGGAAGCAGGCGATCTCTGCCGTTTATACTATAAGAGATCGAAGATCCAGATTGTGTGAATTAAGCCAAATTACACATTAAGTTAATTAAGCCTAATCATGATTAACACTAATGATAATGATTAGTACTAAATGACAATTCTTAATTGATTTAAGATAATGTTATTAGTTCTATGATTTATGGGGCATTTATAGATAACTTTGCCATTTATGGAGTTTAATTAGGATTTAAACAGGTTTTAATATGTTTTAAATGCTTAATCCAACATTATATTATTGTTTATTAATAATATGGGACCCACCATTACCACAGCATTGGTGGGACCCACATGTGTACCATGGTGGGGCTATGGTAGAGTGTCTTTAAGTACTAGAGAAATTGGAGGCACCTGCCTCTTGCAGACTCCTCCAAGCTCCTTTAGAAGAAAATTCTATTCATCTCTTAGAGACATGAGGAGGGGTATTTATATGCTTGAGGTCCAGCTTCACCTCTGGGGGTAGTTTAGGAATTTCAGCTTCATCATTGGGGGCATTCTTAGAAATGAACCCAGCTTTACCATGTGGGGTATTTTAGAAATGTCAGCTTCACCACTAGAGGCATTCTAGAAAATGAGCCTAGCTTCACCATTTGGGGCATTTTGGGAATGCTAGCTTCACCATTAGGGGCGTTCTTGGAAATTGGCCCAACTTCATCATTTGACGCATGTTGGGAATGCCCGCTTCACCATTGGGAGCATTCTTGGAAATTGGCCTAACTTCACCATTTGACGCATTTTGGGAATGCCAATTTCACCAGTGAGGGTATTTCTGAAAATGATGAACCCATCTTCCTAATTGGGGGCATTTTGGGAATGCCAGCTTCACCATTGGGGGCATTTTGGGATTGCTAGCTTCATCATTGGGGGCATTCTCGTCGACATAATTTCCATACATAGACCAAAAGAAAATATTTATTTACCTAAATTCATCGATTTAGGTGGTTTTTTATGCTATCAATTTTAATTAATTGCATGCATGACTAAGTAGATACCATGCAATTAATTGAGAATGCACATTCGATGTGCTCATGATTAAAATGAACTTCAAATGGTGCACTATTTTCTACATTTCAGGTAACTTGGAATAGAATTTTATCATTTTCCTACAAGCCTTCTCTTTAATTCAATCATGTTCTCATGGCACTTTCACAATCAATAATTAAATTCATGGCTTCAAAAGTTAAAGTGATGGGGACATATATCACATCATTTGACTTTGCTTATAGCAAAATGAAATCAGCTAGCTCACATTCTTCCCCCAACATGAATATACATATGATGAAATGGTGGGGCCATATTTCAAATATGCAAGAAAATTTCAACCATAAGCATAAAGTTATTGTCAATAAAGAAATTTGAAGAAATCCACCATGTGTCACTTCTACCATATCCCCACCATGGCCCTTGGGAAGTGTGCTCTTCTTCTTATTCTCCATTCGGTAGTGACCATGAGTTATCTATGCAAATTCTGCTCCCTTAACCTATTATCCATGTGCCGACCCAACTGTGCAGGTTGAATATGTTGGTCCATTACACCTTTTTTAGCACCCCACCTATGCAAGTAAGGTTAAAAATCATGCTTGCGCATTTCAGGAATTGTTTTGACTACGCGGGCAATAACCATATCCAACAGTCAATGGGTGTGGGCATCTTACTTGCATGGATAATATTTGCTGAAGGCACTCTGGCCTGCATAGTGGAGTTGCTATGGAAAATCTGCACAAATAAGCCAAAGTTTAACAACCCCTCTTGCGTGAATAAAGGAGATAGATATCTAGCTCCTACAAGTGAAGACTTTGTCTAATGGATAATGCTCCAGCCATGCAGTTATGGGATTTCCACCTTTTCTAATCTGCCTTGAAGGAATACATGATGGCAGCATCCAGTAATAGGTTTGCATCATTTCACACTAGCAAAAGTCTTCAATGGTTGGATTCTCTCTACTATTAGATAACTCTTACCTTCTCTTGACCTTGGATTATGCCTTCTATTGTAATCTGATCTTCCCTTGACCTTATTGCAAGTTGTCCCATTATATGTATCAAAAATGGTGCCAGTTGAGTACAGAGGAGCATTCAACAATGGTTTCCAATTCAATGTCTTTGTAGGAGCTTTCATCGCAATTTTTGTCAACTTTGGAAACCAAAAGATAAAGGCAGCTTGGTGCTAGCATTTCTCTCCTACCATTACTAGTGCTCTAGCTTTTAATTCCAACTCTTGACACGTTCCTCCTTTCAGAAACTCCCAACAGTGCTTAAAGGCATGAGACTCGAACCAAATAGTGTTGCTTGCTTCCTGTAACTAAATGTATGTTTGCCTAGATCCAAGCCATTCATCCGATGAGGCCTCATAAGCTTTGTTGCCATGGATATATTCATCATGTGGGGGACGAAGCGGCACACTTGTGCAGCGATTTCCAGCCGATGAAGAAGCAGATGTGGAAGTTGATAGTGGGAGTGCTAGAGCTAGGGATTCTGAGGGCCCGTAGGCTGCTACATCGATGGGAGTGAAGGTGGAGAAGGTGATGAGATTGACATCTCTATTTTGGGGCTAATACATAGGCTAGTAGATCGCAAAAGTGGGGCCCATTTAGAAGGAGATGGACGGCTGTGGGTTTGCCGCATGCCGTCTAGGCAGGTTAAGATTAGTGACCATTTTCTCATTCGCTTCGCTGGCATGTTGACCGAAACAACACCAATCCAGAATATGATATCCTCCATCTTTGATTTTGTCAACTTGATTTTGATGATGCCTACCTTATGAATTACTCCTTAGAGGATGTTGTCAATTACTGTGGAATGCTACTCAAAATTTCAGATGGGTTTGTGTGTTTTGCTAGCTTTCAAATTGCATTCCTCTGTTTGATTTTCTGTCATCTCAACAAATGCCCTCAGTGGTTAATAGCATGGGTAAACACTTGGAAAAGAGAGCATGGTGGTAGCCATCATCCCAGAATCCAAGAAAATCATGAATCATTGATTTAATGTGTGGAACATTAAAGCAATCTGAGACTTTTCATCTGGACTACTGATTTGAATTTCCATATGGCTGGGATCGGTTTCCATTTTTAGAAACTTCCTTAGGGTCCTTTTTTTCATATCTTTTTTTGGTTTCTACTCAAATCAATGCAGATTTGGAACCATAATCTTGTGATCCTCAAATCAACCTCAAAGGAATGTGGTAGATTATGACCACGTGATTTCTACTTCGGGACGAAATGGTTCGTCCTTTTCCTATTTGGGAAACCCATCAAAAAGCCTGTTGAAAATTTCTGTTTTGGGATTTATTTTGAAATAAAGCTGCAATGTGTCGAACCATGTTATGTAGCTTGATTTTGATAATGAAAATTCTTAACCAAGTATGTTTTGATGATGAGCAAAAATATGAATGAAACATTAAGGTACTAACATTTTGCTCTCAAGAATGTTGTAGAAAGATAAATTCATACTTAACTTGAGAATAACCTTTATGATGATAATAGGAAAACATAAAAAAATGCTCTTTACAAAATTAAGTATATAAAATTTCATATATACTTAATTTAAGAAAAATAGAATTTGAAGTGTTGAAGACATGCTTGGAAGCCAACAGACCATCTTTGAAGTTCTTCTTGCGTGCTTCGAAGAAAATCACATTACTTCAGACATGTCTTAAAGAACTTTGGAGAAGACGGTTGAAGCTTCAGAAACTGATGTGATATGGCTCAAAAAAATTCAAATAAACATCGAAGTCTTCACAAGTATCAGCAAACCTCAGAGAAAATTTAAATACTTTGGACAAGTCAGAGCATGCTTCAGAAAAAATTGAAGAGATTCGGAGAAGTCATGAAAGTCTTGGAGATATCTCTATACACTTTGGAAATAACATAAAAAGATTTGGAGATAATCAGTTATACTTCGGAATGAACAGATATGCTTTAGAGAACCTAAAGTCACACTTCAGAAAGAATTCAAACAATCTTCATGCTTTGGAGATGTTAACCCATGCTTTAGAGATGTTAATCAAGCTTCAGAGATGTTTGACTAAGTCTTTAGATTACTTTTTTGAAGGCAATATAAGTTCAGACAATCTGAACTTCTTTCAACAAGTAACTAATGCAACTAAGAAGGATTACTATCACTTTGAAAAATTTAAAGAAAATAATTCAGATTATCCAAAATCAGTCAAGACACCACATGTGCACTTGTCTCTTCGGAACACCTAACATGAAAAGTGAATGTTTGGAAAAGTCAGCGACAGAAGTAACAGACCAATACCAGAAGGCAGTAAAGTTGGACATCAGACAAAAGATAAGGTAAAGAAAAATGTTGTCGAACGTTTGAATGTCTGCTAAGATCAGCAACGAAAAAATATCTCTTAACCTATAAAAGAGAGATTTAGAAGTAGAAGAAAACAGCCCGATTGAATATTTTTCAAACTTCCCTGATCACACAAAGAGCATTCAGAGTCTTCCTCCAAAAGTTCAACTCCAACGGATATAACTCAGTCAAGCTATCAAAGTTCAAATCTCTACTCGATCAAGGAGTTTGAATCTTTTACTCTTATTGTTTAATCTTTTACTTAGAATTCTGAATTTATATACAAATCTGCCTAAGTAAGAGGCATTAATCTGTACACTCTATTTTAGTATTTGGCAACATAAGCAGAGTGCTTGGTGTTTATGTATAGAGAAAAGAAGTAGGAAACTTGCTGAAAGGGTGTAAGTTTATTGGTGAGCTTTAGAAAACTAACAGGTTGTGAAAGTTTCTGATGAGCTTGAAAAACCAGTAAGTTAGTTGGTGAGCTTGTTGTAAAACCAATGTGTATTTGATTAGACTGATCAAGATATTAGTGAAACCTGAGCTCAGTAGAGAAGACTGACTAAGAGAAGTGGAGTAGGAACTCAGGAAGGGTCAACCCACTATAAAATCTTGTGCTGTTTATTGTACAATATATTTTATTTATTCTTTTAGCACTATAATCATTTGATTTGTGCTAAAAGTTTTAAAAGCTCAATTCACCCCCCCCCCTCTTGAGCTACCATTGCATAAGGGTCCAACACAATGGGCAACCTTACTTATCTTTATAAGGGGCGCTGTCTTCTCTAGTTTTATAAATAGAAACACGGTTTCAAAGCTTTGGCAAGCTTGTGGTTCATTAACTTCTTTGATGGGTTCTCTTAGAACTCAAAAATACTTATGCTTCCCATTTTTGTTAGAAGGGGAAAGGAGGAGGTTGACATTCTAAACATCACAATCCTTTGCTATCTCTTGGTGTTGTCGAGAACTTCCTATTCATCATCGTTCTCAGCAAAATTTTTGCAACTCGGTAACTGTTTTGGCTAAGGTTGGATAGTCTATTCCCCATTATTGTGTCCTTTGGTTTCATGCACTACTGTAATGAAAAACTAATGGCATTCACTCTTCTAGATAATAAGCATTAATGTTGAAACCCACCTTTGTTGAAGAAGAAGATGCACTTTTCAAACCAAACTCATTGAAGGAAAGAGGATCTATTATCGATTAACACAAAAATGACTTCATTCTTATTTGGGGATTCAAAATTTTCACCCTAGCTATTAACATCATCCATAACTATGTAGGAAATAGGCCTAGCAGACCCTGAACGACACAACCCAAGCAAGATGAAAATTGGGAAAGCTTAGGTGCTAGTGTGAGCTCGTTATTGATGCTGTCGATTTTGCTGCTAGCACGCGGTCCAACTGTTGGTAGAGCCTAGCACTGACCGCATGGAGGGAGAGCACAATTGGGCTATTGGGGAACGGGCCTGGATAGACGGTTTGTTGGAGAGGGAGCCTGGGAGGGCTGATTTTGGATGAACCTAGCAGACAACCCAGGTGGGGCTTGCTTGGAAGACAGCCCAAGCGCTTGGTTCGACTTCATGAGAGAGGCCCAGATGGGCCTATTGATGGTGCTCCCAGCTTCCTGTGGGCCCATTTTTGATGTAGCCCAGTAGCTAAATGGGTCCGGCAACCAATGAGCGTTCTGAACAGCCCAACATATCATTCATTTATTTATATATTTTTTCAAAACCTAAAAATGCTTTTTTTTTCCCAAAATTGATGGATGACCAAAATCCCCCAAATTTCATGATGTTTGTAGGAAATAAAACCTAAAAATTCATAATTGCTTTTGGAAAATTCCCAAAAATTAATGTTTTTGTTAGAAAATTCTCAAAAATTCATATTTATTTTGGAAAATTCCCAAAAATTCAAGATTGTGTTGGAAAATTCCCAAAAATCATGTAGTAAACTCCAAAATTCATCAAATAAGCCCAACATTCATGGGATAAACTCAAGGCCCATTTTGACAATACATTTTTTTGATGCCATCACTCACTTCTTTATATCTTGAATGAGGCATTTATTGACATATTTTCTCTCTATTTTTTAATAGGTATGGATTCTCACATTAGAGTGGCTTCTCTATCCCTTATTAGTTCGATTGATTATATGGACTTTGATGATTCTGCCATTAGAGTAAACGAGTCCAACTACGTCCCTTGCAATATTGATTCAGTCTCTACAAGAGAGCATAATATAAATGATCATTTAGAAGATGAAGTGACATCAGCACACTCTGTGGCAGATAGTTCCATTCCGAATCCTCCCATCGCTGAAGTAATTCTTTCATCTAATGCTGTCCTTGAGCAAAATGGAAGAGTATCAGAAGATCAATCAGAAGAAGGAGAGATCCTTGTTCCATCAGAGTGCCAAGGGAGAGTTCCTATTGAGCCACCATGCAGGGAGAAAATTTCTATTGCACCATCACGCCAAGAGAAAGTTCCTATTATGCCATCATGCTAAGAGGAAGTTCATGTTGCAGCCCAGTGCCAAGGGACATTTCCTATGGCGCCACAATGCCAATTGCAGCGAAAATAGAAGAAGCAAAAGAAAGGTGGTGACCCTCTCCTTCAAAGTGTTATCCGTTATTATCAGTTTAAGGAGACGGATAAGGGTTTCTTTGTTTGGTTGAATGTAGAGCTCTCGAAGCAAAAACTTCTTGGTTTTGATAGTGACATCCCAGGCCATTCTCCAATACATCACTTCTCCTTGACAAACGTGAAGAGTCAGAAAGTCCTTTCGCTCTTCACTCTCAACCTTGCTTTGTGCATAAAAAAGATGTTGAAAGTGCTTTTCTATCCACTAATGCTTTTGTGCACTATGATGAGAAGGACCACTTTGATGGTTATTTTGTATCTCCCATCAAAGAAATGTTGGATCCTTATGAATATTCAGTGAAGACTCCTTACTAGAGGGTAATAATTCTTGAAGATTATAAATTTATTATTGATGGTGAAAGAGGCCAATTTAAGGGTGGTTTACCAAAGAAAAATTTCTTTAAACCTTGGGCAAAGCATATAATAGCAGCACACAAAAGCATCCTTTGTCAGGCTGGCATTTATGATACAATTCTTTGCACTCATAATCCATTCCACCGGCATATAGAGGCCATGTGTGGCTTCATCCAGTTTTGGTCTCCGATGACCAATTCTTTCTATTTTCCTTATAGTGAGATGAGCATCACACTCTAGGATCTCAATGTCATTTGTGGGTTGCCTATCATCGGGGAGCCTTTTAGAGAAGATAGCTTAGGTTATCACGTCTTGAATATAATAAGTAAGTTAAGATAGTCTGGCACTAAGCTTTCTTGGATAGGTTGGGCATAATTTTTTGGAAGGATTTCCAATCCCAATGCTCGAAGATGTAAGATGCCAGCATCTGAAGATTAGGCCAAATGGAATATTTTGGCTAATGAAGCTTTTTTAAGCAGTATTAACCCAGAGGAGGAATTAGTCTTATTCCTAATACTGTGGCTTTTTGTTATTATCTGTCCTTCATCGATACAATCATTATATCAACCCCTTATGCTTAATGCCATCTCTTCAACTCGTAGAAGGTAAGAGACTGTACATGGCTCCTCGTGTGTTATGTGACATCTATCGAGGACTGGGTGACATGGCCTTACATTGTTTTGGACCAGTAACATGCACTACTTACTTTCCAGTCTATTTCTTTATGGCTGGGTTAGGACTTTATTTCCCCTTGATTTATGGGGTTGACTCACCAAATTAATTGTTTGGTAAAGATTTGCTATTGGGGAAGTTTATGACTGCAATTTTTTTAGAATATAAGATTTGATGAAGTGACTAATCGACTAGTGAAGCTGCACAAATTTTCCTAGGAGATGTTTTTACTTGCTTCGGTCAACATTCCTTTGGGATTTAAAGTAAAAGGCACAGATAAAACCTTTGGTAAGGCTAATGATTTCATCATTTCTTTGCAAGCTTGCTTGCTTCCTCTTTGGGAAGGCTCTAGGTTCTAGATTAAGCCATATTTCCCACATCGGTTTGCCAGGTAGTTTGGCTATGACCAAGAAATGCCAGGTCCCATCATATTTATATCACACGTAGAGCATGCAACCAAGGTGGGTCTAGCTTGGTGGTATCCACTGTGATTCCATTTTACCTCTACATTTCGAGAGCCTGGTCCAACCTAAATGGTTCACATGACCAAGCACTACGCTTGGTAGTATAACAGTCATGAGGGCAAAATTAGCAGAGAGATGCATCTGAATTATGGTCTGACCATTTACCATCCATTGATATCATCTTTTAAGCTTGACTTACCTAAGGACATCTTCTTAGGGGCACAACAAGTCATGGATTTTAAGAGGCCAGTCACCTTTCCACAATGAGTTTTATGATTAGGTGAACATTATCCTTATCAGAATATTTATCACACTGATCGCAGTCACATTAGGTGGTGGGGTTATGGTGAGCAAATATACCCCACAGGTGAAGATGCTAGAATGGAGCTGGTAACTCCTAAGTCGATAATTTTTGAGCTGGCTCTTTAAGTCCCTTCAACTTACACTAAGCAAATTGCACCAATTAGCATGTCTCTTTTAAGGGAGAAATTGACTAAAGCAGAATCTGATGCAAAGGTAGGATTGGAATGGTACTTGGCAGATTGTACTCCAATATGATTTCATGATAACGCTCCTTGGGCTTCCGTTCCTCTGAGAACTTCTTTATTTTAAAAGAAAGGGACTAAATCTAATAGTGTTGTTGCAAAATAGAGTGAGAGAGCAAAGACTAGCCAAGGATTGCTTGACCCTCCTCCTCCAAGAGTGACCAAGAGTGTAGTTTTATGTCACGAAGCAGCTCCTCTAGTTCTGACTCTCAAGAAGAGTATGCAGGCAGTAATAAGTAAAGAGGTTCCTACTCCAGTTATCAAGAGCAACAAGAAGACGGTAGCTAGTGAAGAGGTTACTGCTCTAGCTATCAAAAAGAGCAAGAACGCAATAGTTAGTGAAGAGGCACCTATTTTGCAAAAAAGAAAAACTGCTTCCAAAAGCTCCACCATAGAATAAAGGAAGAAGGACAAAGTAGGATGACAAGTGCCTAAATCTCTTCTTAATAGCATACTTCCTTATGAGATAACTCCTTCTGCCCCATCGTCTTTCAGACCCATTGAGGCATCAGAGCAATTGGTGGAAGGTGTTGCTAGATTTGGTGGCATTATGCATGAACAGATAGCTGAGGGGGGTATTAAAGTTGTTGCTGTTGAAGAGATTCTCATGGATATACATGCCAATAAGCCAGACATGATTGATACATTAGTAGGAGACCATAGGGAATCATCGCCCGATCTCTTCAATCTGTATGAGGTTATTCGTTAGCTTGGTGACATTCCTTCTACTCTTTCTCCATCATCTTCACATCTTCTTCATTTAGTGAGACCTTTAATTAAAGAGGAGGTTACCTTGGCAGAGGCCTCATTAGGGGGTACTGCTTCCATAGTTGTTCCTGAAAGAGACACGGACAGAGCTACTCCTGATATTGAGGATGATCATGCCATAGATGAAGCCTTTCCCTCTGCTCCAACGGTGTTGTAACAGATTGGTGATAGTATTTATGAACCAAATAGGGAGATACTTGAAGCATCGTCATCGTGCTTTCATGGTTTGCTTAGTGAGGATTTTCTTTGGATATTATCTTCAGCTCGCATCAAGGCAACAAAGGAGCAATGCAAAGTTCAACAGGAGGACTTAGAAGATGAAGTCCGATCCTTTTACTTTGACTTTGCTAGATCATTGCGGAGAGCCTCTTCATTTGATGCAATTTCAAAGTTAAAAGATTATTTTCTATTACATTCTAAAGGTATAGAAAGACTGGGTGGTGACATCTCCTATCTATTAGCCATTTTTAAGCAACTAGAGTCTTTTCAGCAAGCATAGGCACAGGCTGAGTTAGATGCTATCCCGAGAGTTCCTATTGAAGCCATCATTGCCAAGGAAATTGAACTTCAGGATGTACGGGCTAAGGTTGATGAGAAATCGTCAACCATGAGTATGGCTTCAAAGCATCTATCCTCTCTTCAAATAGAGTTGACTTCTTTGAGAGAAGATGTGAGAACAAACGAAGATCTCCTCGAAGCCCTTTAGAGGGAGTTTTACTAATTGAGTCGTCATTTATCCTTTCAAGAATCTCTTATTGCTTTCAAGGAGAAAGATGAAGCTGAAGGTTTAGAGATCATCAAGCACTTAAAGGAAGAAGTAACTGCTTCCCAATATGAAGTGATAGCGACTAAGGAGACTTTAATCGAGTTGAAGTCATCTCAAATTGTGAGCCTGAAAGTTGCTCAATCATTGAAGACAGTAGAGGAGCAGTTTAGCCATCTAAAGGAGTCTATTTGGACTGCTTTGACTCATTTGTAAACTCTTTTTATGTATGAGTATCTCATAAATTAATGAATGTGCAATTTTAGCACCTTTTTCTCACAATGCTTGGCTTCTTGACATATTTCTTTTTTTTTGGCAATTCAAATTTTGTATGTAAATCAAATTACTTAAGAAACATTTGTAGGGAATAGAGAAGGAGGAGCAAATGCCCCCAGTGTTTGCTCCCTTCCGGCTCATATATAGGAATGATTTGAATTTTGCATGTAGATCCAATTGCTTGAGAAACCATTTGCAAGGATTAGAAAGGGGGAGCAAATGCCCCAGCATTTACTCCCTTCTAGCTCATGCATAGCAATGCTTTAGGAAACACCCACTAATGGATAATTCTCCTATGCTATTACTATTTATAATTCGATATGAATCAGAGGCATCTTGCATGACACAAGGGCCTTCCCACTTGGGCTTAAATTTGCCAATTAATCTGCCACCTGCCATTAGCTTTGTCCTTAGCTTAAGGACTAAATCACCTGGGCAAAATGCTTGATGTATAACTGATTGATTATACACCTTGTCCATGCGGGCTTGGTATAACTTGATTCTTTGTTTGACTTGAAATTATTTTTTGTCCAAAGCATCAAGCTCCTCGAACTGCAATTTGACTTGTTGATCCATTGTCAACCCTGAGTGCATTGCACCTCTTAGCAATGGTAGTTGCACTTTCAAGTGTAAGATCGCCTCTGCCCTGAACACCAAAGAATGAGGAGTTGCATTGGTTGCTATCTGGTGAGTGGTGCAATAAGACCAAAGTGCCTGTGGCAATTTGAGATGCTATTATCGCTTATTCTTATTTGCCATTCTTTTCATAATCTGCTTTCGTTTGGCCATTTCCTTGTGGATGATATGGGGTAGAGAACATATGTTTGATGCCTTGCTTGCGACAAAACTTCTCCATTTCCTTATTCTTGAATGGAGTGCCATTTTCTGACGTAATCTGACATGGATTACCATACCAATATATGATCTTGAATTTGATAAATTTGATTACTTCTTTGGCTCTAACTCTCTTATATGAGTCAGCTTCTGTCCATTTGGAGAAGTAATTGATTGAAACTAAGATGTAGTTATGTCCTTTGGAAGATGGAGGGTTGATTAGACCAATGATATCAAATCCCCACCATGCAAATGACCAAGAGATGCTTGCTGGTAACAATTCTGAAGGTGGTATAGGCCGAATATTCCCATGAAGTTGACATTGGAGACATGTTTTAGCAAATTGTAGCAAGTCAGAGATTATAGTGGGCCAGTAGTATATAATCTCTAACCAAACGGATGCCCTCCGTATTTGCTGGAATGTGCTTGTATGAGTGCATATTGAATCTCTTTTCCATTAAGGCAATGGAGCCAGAGTCCATTATATACTTGGAGATATAGTGCATTATTGTAATACACATATTGAGTAGCTCTTTTTCTTAGAGCTATCCTTTCCTGTGAGTTTTCTAAGAGGATTCTATATTGCAAGCAGTCGATGTAGGGGGTTCGTCAGTCATCCATCATCAATTCCATGCAGGTTATGCATTCCACTCGCTTAGTAGTCTCCTCATCATATCAATCGAGAATGCAACTTCATTGCTCAACTATGACAATGACTTCTTGGCCTTCGGTAATGACTAGAGCGGTTGCCAAGTTTGCTAGAGCATCAGCGATGGTATTCTCAGTTCTCGGAATGTGCCCAATGTTGACTTAAAAGAGCAGATCCACTAGCCCTTGCATGATATCATAATACTATTGTAAACTGAGTTGACGAACCTTGTATTCAATGGTTAATTGTTGGACCACCAATTCTGAATCGCCAAAAATGTTTAATTTTGTGATCTCGAAGTTGAAGGCAATCTGAAGTTCTAAGACTAGTGCCTCATACTCCACTTCACTTTTGGTGTAATTCTTTCCTAAGCAGAAAGAATATGGAAGGATGTCTTTCTAAGGTGAAATGAAGACAATTCTAATGTCGATATTGATAGTTTTAACAGCACCGTTAAAGTACATTTGCCAGGGAGTGTTGACTTGGGTAATGAATAATTCCTCATCTGGCAAGTCTTCTTACACAATGACTACTTCATCGACTAAATGATTTGCCAAGAAGTCAGTCAGAACTTATCCTTTCACCGATTTTTGTGGAATAAAGGTGATGTCAAATTCTGACAATAGTAATGACCACTTTGCTAACTGCCCCAATAGCCTAGGACGAGTGATCAAGAACTCGAGCGGATTTGCTTTAGAAATTAATTGGATCTCATGAGAAAGGAAATAATGCCTTAACCTTTAAGCAAAAAACACTAAATTTTTTTGATCAGAGAATAATTGCATTCTGCATCGATTAATCGATGACTAAGGTAATACAATGCTTGCTCCTTACCATCTTGATTTTCCTATGTAAGCAATGCCCCCAGCGATTGATCACTCATGCAAATGTACAAAATAAGTGGTTTACCCTTAGCTAGTGCAGCCAAAACTAGTAGATTATGGAGTAATTCTTTGATGGTGTCGAAGGCTTTCTAGCAAGCTTCATCCTAAAGAAAGGCCACATCTTTCTTTAGTAGACAACGAAATGGCCAACATCTTTCTGCTAAATTGGCAATAAATATTTTGATATAAGATAACTTATCTTGCAAACTCCTTAGATCATCTATGTTCCTTGGGGGAGGCATGTTTTTGATGGCCTCTATTTTTTATGGGTCGACCTCGATTCCTTGATGACAAACGATAAACCAAGAACTTGCTTGACCTAACTCTAAATGCGCATTTGAGTGGGTTCATGCGTAGCTTGTTTTTCCTAAGCTGTACATAGACGATGCGTAGATCCTTACGGTGTTGATCGTGATCATTGGATCTTACCACCAAATCATCAACATAGCATTCAATGTGTTTATAAAGCATGTCATGAAAAATAACTTGCATAGCTCTTTGATAAGTAGCTCCTGCTTCTTTAGTCTAAATGGGATAACTTTATAGCAAAAGATGTCCATTGGAGTAAAAAATGTAGTGGAAGCCTCGTCTACTCGTACCATCCTAATTTGGTTATAGCTAGAGTAACCATCCATGAACAAGAATGTATCATAGTGCGATGTGCTATTGATAAGGAGTTCTGTATACAATAGCGGGAACTCATATCTTTTGGATAGGCTTCATTGAGATTGCTTGACAAAAACTTAGATTTGCCTGTTCTTTTTCTTTACGGGGACAACACTAGAGAGCCTTCTCGAGAACTTGATTTCTTGAATGAAGTTAGCTTCTAGCAATTTGTTGATCTCATTAATGATCTATTGCTCTAAGTCTAGTCTAAACTTACTTGGTGCTTGCTTTACTAGCCACTTACTTACTTAGAGAGACATGTAAAGAGTGCATCATAATATTTGGATCTAAATCAGGAATTTTAGAGTATGTCCATACAAAGATATCTTTAAATTCCCTGAGAAGATCAATCAATAATTGCTTTTCATGTTCTAGCAGGGATTTAGTGATGAAGGTAAGGCATATCTTTGTCTGTAACCAAGTTGAACTCTTTAAGTTCATCATTTGTTGGTTGCCCACCATCCTCTAAGTCTAAGGGAGCTGTGCCATAGGTTATTTCTTCTAAGAAAGAATCAGAGTCATCATCATCTTCTTCCTCTGAATGATCAGGGTTTGACTCATGATAGGGCTCATGCGCATTATCATCATGAGTCTCACTCACCGTTTCTGATCCTAATTTGACAATTGATGGGCCATCAATGACTTCTATGTCATCTGTATCATTTGGTCCCTCTGTGGTTGTTTGTGATTCTTTATCATCGGACTTAGATTCTTCCTCTTCTACATGTGAGAGGTGAAAACCATATAACAATGTGCAATTGTTGATGGGGCGGATGATGTTTTTGACGTTTTAGACTCAGTAGGAGTTGACTAACAGTCCCACATAGTGGGACCAACAGTTGACCTGATACTCATATAAGAGCAATTCGAGGTATACTCCTCATCACTATCCACATCAATATCATCGTTTGCACTAAAACTTATCTGATTTCTTGGATACTGAAGACCCTTTAATTTTCCTTTGATTGGAACTAGGATGAGCGGATTAGTTGTCAATATACAAGGTTCATTAGGATAAATGCCGAGGAGGTCAATCAACATTTTGCATCCCTTACTGAATTTCTGAAAATTTTTGGCAGACAAAAATTTCTTGGGCAAAAGATCAGATGTACAACATTGTTTATAAGGCAAGCTCATCACCTTGAATTCTAATCTTCCTTTTTCCACTTGGGATTATGGTTTAGGTTCTTTACCCCAAATGATTTCTAACTCAGCCAATTGAGTCAATGGCCAATTGTACTTGACCAATATGAATTGTAATTTTCCTCCTTCAATTTCCCATTTACTACTTTTGGTGCTAAGATTGGAGGATGTTTCTTACTTTGCTTGATTGGTGCTCCTAGTGTTGATCCCAAAATGCAAAGACTACATTAGTTTTGAGACTATTTGAGAGTAGCTTGGCACTGAAGGTGATGATGTTGGAAGAGTAGTTGTTATTCTCCTTGAGCTCGAAGTGTTAATCTGGAACCTAGTGTTCTCGATTGGTGCCAATTGTGGTGACATATAAGCTTGCAAAGAGTTTACAACTTAATTCTCGTAAAGTCTAGTTAGTGGGGGTATGGTGGCCTATCGATGGCCTAGTCGATCCTCTTTCGCATCCTCTTTTAAGGGGTCTCAGTTTCAATGTCCTAGCCTAGAAAGTAAAAGATTGTGGAGTTGAGAAAGTTGTAACTGGCCTCCAGTTGAACACATTTTGAGTTGGTGGAGCTGGTGCTGGAGCAGGAGTGACCAGGTGTTGTGATGGTTACGGATGCTGAATTGGCTACCTATCTTTATCACCATCATCTACTTGGAGCACTTCTAGCTCTTTCATGAGTTTTAACTTATTTTCTTACGAGATGCTTGTCGTAATTTGAAAATGCAAAGATATTAATGGCAGAACCACTGGGAATGGGACCTTTTTGTAATGTGGACCCTTGTCTTTTGGTAGTAAATGGTTGCTGCCTTCTATCAATGGTTGGCTTGGTCGATTCCTTTGGCTGCTTTGGTTCATTCAGTGCCAGCTCATAGTATTAGGCTTCTAAAAAGAAGGCTTCTGAAATTGTGCATGGCCATACATTAGCCAATATGCACCATTATGCTGTCCTGGTAGAACTTAAAGCATTGATATACCGTGGATACTATAACTTGGTATTAATGAAACCATGGCCTACCAAGCAATAGATTATAAGATGTTGGAGCATTAATGACATGACAGTTGACCTTTGTGAGAAATCCTTAAATATCAAGGCTCAAAGTGATAGTCCTCATAGTCCTTTGACTTTCTTGGTTGAAGACTTAAACCACCAAAGTGTTGCTTTTGAGCACGGATGGGCATATCCAAATATGCTTTAGTATTTTGAGTGGAAGAATATTCACAGTAGATCCTAGATCTAGCATAATTCGGTTAATCCTTTCTCCTACTAAATTGCCATTTATAAACAATGGACGATTATGCTCTATACTCCTAAGTAATAGGTTATCATCTATGAAAGTGACGGTCTGGTTGTATTCAATTGTACTAGCAACCTCTGCCAAGTATAGTCCTTGATGGACTCATCTACCAGCGCATTAATGAGCGCTTTCCGGGACTCCTTAAAAAGCTGGAGTACATCATATATGCTTAGTCTTGCCCGGATTCTATGTAGGTGAGCGATGACATCATACTTTGATTTATTTTTGAGTTTTGGAGCTTAACTTTCTTAAACTGCGGGATAAGGAATTCTAGGCATTGACTCTTCTTGCATTGGTGCTTTTTCTTTATCTTGAGTTGTATTCTTCCTGGATTGCAACATGGCCATCGTTTCAGGTGATTTAGATATTTCTTATGGAGCATTCTTTTCATTCGGCATGATGTTAGTCATGTTGCAAGATACATTGGTGGTGCTGTCGTGGGCACCCAAATTTAGAACCTTGCTCCAATCTAATTTTCTGTAGTAGTGTGAGTAAGGG